>CM021101.1:220223989-220332525 GCA_007115665.2 Sequoiadendron giganteum
CAATTGGTTGCTTCTTGAAGATTGACTTTTCTACTTCTTTCATGGGTCACACTACATATACTCATATTCTAGTGGGCATAGATATCTCCAAGAATCTTCATAGTGATATCATTTTTATGTTAGGGGATAAACCTTGGACTTAATTGCTTGACTATGAGAATCTCCCCTTTAGATGTTAATGATTTTTTACCATCAACCACCTAGCTTCTAATTGTCAAGTCTCTTGGTGCAAGGGCATGGTTATGTTGTAGGATAGCTAACAATGATTACTTGAATATTAATGCTTCTAAATCTCTGGTTGATGGTTCCTCTTAGGATGATAAGTCTTTTCAAGATGTTCGGTCTTATTCTCCCATTCCACCTACAAGTCACACTCTTGAGGGGGTTTCTCATGTGACTGACACAACTTGGTAGAGTCTCACTACTATGGATTCTTCAACTTCTATTGGTGAGTACCACCCAAATCATCTTAGATTTCTCAACTTCCTATTTCCAATGTTCTTATTTTCCCTTTAGTTTTAGTGTAACACCCATTTTCTCGTAAGGAAATTGATCATTGGTTTGCATCTCTATTAGAATTAAGGTTCCCTCAACCTTGTAAATTCTACATATTTAATTACCTCTAATATTATTTGTAAATCATTCATAGGATATGGGGGATTCACCATCAATAATAATTGTGTTCTACCATTAGGGTTTTATTGATATGCTAATTATTTTTTATTAGGGGCCAATAATTGGTTTTTACCATTAGGGTTTTACTGCTGAAATGTTGAAAAATGTATGACTCTTTAGGGGAGATCTCCCTTTGTGGGGGTTTGACACCTTTTTCCTATTTCATTAAATAAAGGGGGGTTGATTGGATTTGGACAATATATATGATTGACTTACAACCTGAAAGGTGAGTCAACCTAACCTTGAAAAAATCTAAAAGTAACCTAAGGATGAAATATAATTATTCAACTAGCCTAATGATGCAAATGATTGTTTAGATGTAAAAATAATAGATCTGGAATGTCACAGTAAAATTTAGACTTCAAAAATGGATTGAGCAAGAAATTGTGCACCTGTGATATAAATTTGGGGCTAAAAATGATGGACTAATTCGCTCAGGGTGCCACTATCCCTATAAGAGGATTTTATATCTGATTTCACAATCCTCGGATGACATATTAGAGCTCCTATTTTTTGCTTGTCACATTGTCGGGTAATTTTGTAATTAGGTTTTTGTGAGTTGTCAAGATGTAGGGTTTGATTGCAACAATGAATAATTGATCTTCAAACTTCCTCCAATTATTTTTCAAACCTAAAATCTGCAAATTCAAAGAGATAGGAAGGGTTGCGCCATTTAGGGGCCTGCCTTTGTCAAACCATGTGTTAGTGTTTCCACTTACACAATGGAAATGGCAATGATATTAAACCTATCCTTTTGAGGGTTAAGGTTAAATGATGATGAATCAATAATGGATTGCAATCCAATACCCTTCAATGACTTCCTTGAAGGACTAAAGTCATACAAATCTCTTCAAGTCTTGGATCCTGCTTCCTTGAATTACTTGGAGATATACAAGGGTTAGTCTTCACAAACAATATAATAACATAAACACGAATGAACTCATACAAACTTTGACATGATGCTTGGATCTTGAATTGATGCAATAAATCACTAAAATTATGCTCTTTACTTTCTTGATAATGCTCTTGACAGTAATTTTTGATCAATAATGCTAGATATCTCTTGTTAGTTTTCAAATGATGCAATAAAATTGAAATATTTGAATTTGGAGCCAAAATAGGGGGACATAGGTTCCTTAGGTGTTAATGTCCCAAACCTATTTTTTAGGAATTAAGGAGTCAAGGGTAAAATATTAAATGAATGCATTTTTTTTGTACTTTCAATTTGTCAAAAAATGATAAAATGAGCCACAAAATGCATAATTTAGGAAATTAAGTGTTCAATTAGGTCCAATTACTTAAGGAGAAGCAAAAAATAGTGTGAAGTTGTCATGGGTGACAATTTATGATGCTACATTTAACCCCCACTTTAGTGAGAGTATGAACTTACGCTCAGAATCACACTAAGTAGAAAATATGTCAAGAGGGGTTTGATTGTCTAGATATCAAAAAAAAAGGATGATGAAGGATCAAAGGGGAGTGTATAATCCCCCAAGATCCAAGATCCCATGAAAAACCAACATAAGCACAAAGTAACACACATGTATGTAATGCAACAAGAAAACATACACAACATCAACACAAAATGCAAAGGAAACTTATGAATACTCATGAACTAGCAAGTTGTGTTATTCTAGGATCCATACCCAAAGGCATTCATGACTCAAAATAAAAAAGTCCAATATTTTCTAGGTGAATCACAAATTGAAGGCACCATGGGCCAGTGAAGTCTATTATTCACTAGGTGAGCCCCCAAGACAAAGTATCAAAATGAGAAACACACTAGGACTAGTGAAGTCTGATATTCACTAGGTATGTACCCATGTCAACCATATCAAGAATTATAATCCTTGATAACTCTGATAAGGTGATATACACATGATCATATTTATATGCCAATGCGACACTAAGTCCAACACGTTTGAAAAAAGTGAAGAAAAAAAATTCTAATGTCAATGCACCACTAAGTTCAATGTGTGTGAATAAAGTGAAGAAAAAATGCCAATGTATGCCTCACCTTAAAGTAATTTCTAAACACCATGCTATGAGCAATTTATTTAAGGTAGAAAAATGATCAATGTCATGCAATAAAGGTCATGAGAGCCTATTTGGAAAGCCATTTTCCAATGATATGGTTCAAAATGAAGCCACCTCAAGATAAGGGGTTTCCCCCAATGCAATGTAGCAAACATCACAAGAGATGAACACATAAGGGATCCACGGACTTGGGTTCAAAATACATCTTTTTTACCATAGTGTAAATGAGATTGGAACTAACATCGTTCCCCAAATACTCATGCAACAACAAAAACAATGGAAGAATGAAACATAAAGAGAGGGGGAGAGAGAGAGAGATAAAAAAACTTTGGGTTTACATGGAAGAGACCTAAATGTCGCAATGCCTTGCATCATCCCCAAATGGAAAACACAAGACAATTTTTTTTTTTTTGTGACATATAGAAGAACGAAGATACAAATAGAAGATTGCCATGATAGATTTGTTTCCTTTGTATCCTTTCACTAATGAAGCGACAAGGGTCCTCCAAAAGAAACTCACAAACATAAATAAATTCCAAGTAGCACAATAGAGGGGATCACATCATGTGCAAGAAAACACAAAAGAGTACCACACATGTGAGCCAATCTAAAGCAAATCATTTGCATCCCAATCTTGCTCATTATATATGGAAGGTAGATAACTAGCCAAAGGGACTACAACAAGTGTCATACTAGGAGAATCAAGTTCAGCACATGGTAAATCACTCTCATCAAGAGGATTATCACAGTTGCCCCCATCTAAGTCCATAGATTTTGAAAACAATAAAGATAGTTCTTTATGCACTTGTTCATCAATTTTAACATCCTCATCTTCATCATACAAGTTTATTACAATGGGAGGTTTTATGACAATTTCATTTGTATGTTCTTGTTTCATTATTTGTGTTGGTTGAGTCATGTATGGTTCAGTTTCATGTTTGGGTGAAAATTTTAATTTACCTTGATTTTTTTGCATAGGTTTTTGATCATTAGGTAGCATTTTTTTCTTTTCCTCTGATTGACGAGAAATAGCACAACATCTATGCTTACACTCTTTAGCATCTATATTTCTTCTTGTTTGGTTTTCAAGTTGTGAAGGGGTAAAAACGGGTTTCTCAACCATTGGTCTCTTTTCTTCCTTTGTGGGGGGAACTAAAGGGACCATCAGAGGTTGGGAAACTACTTTCTCTTTAGGTCTATACATTTATTTTTCTTTTGATGGCACAAAGGTTATCTTTTGATTGTATCTTGGTCGCTTGTATAATATAGGTGGAGGAGCCCTAGCATAGATACCTTGTGAATTTGGAAGTTCATTTTCTTCGAGCATGGATTCATCCACAACTTGTGAGGTGGGAGGAATATTACTAAGAGATCATTTTGTTATGTACTTTTCCTTAAGTTTTTGATATGACCCAAAAAATAAGTCTTCATGAGGCCTAATTGTTTCCATGGGTTGAGTCCAAGAATAGTCTAAGGAAAATTTACAATGTCAAGACAAATGATTAAACCCATTATGATGCACTTTGTATATTTGATTTTCAAAAGGGAACTTTATTCACTTGTGAATAACCGAAAGGATGTCATTCATGGATCGTAGCCATGGAAAGTCTAACTTTACACAAAATTGGTCTGAGGTCAGAATGATAGAGAATGATACATCTAATCATTTCAGTCCAACTTTAAGAGGAAGTGTGTTCAAACCTATCATAGGACGAGCAAAACCATAATTATTTTTTAACCATGATTTTAATTATTCATAAGAGTCTTGATAAGGCTCATGCACATACAACAAATCCTCAGTGATCACATTCTCTACACACACAGTATCAATGAGTATTTCTCATGTAGGCTTATCATTCATGTGTTTGACAATATAGAGAGGACCATCATGTGCATGCATAGATGCATCAATATGTGTGAAAGCTATGTCGATTAATAAAGTGGTTCGGCCCTTACAAATTTGAACATCTATTAGAGCAACCATGTTGTCTATACTATCTTCTTCATCATTCATATCATCAATCTTCTCATCATTCTTATCATCGCAAGCTTGCACAAAGTTCGATGTATAATTTGGTATTGTATTTGTGAAAATTTGTAAGTTTTGATTTGGTAAGGTCATAGATTTGTTTCCTTTTTCATTAGCATTAGAAAACTGGATGTGATTAGAATCGATGAGGTCTTGAACTTGATGCTTAATATGCATGCATCATTTTGTATCATGTCCATGTGTACGATGATATTGAAAAAAGGATTTTGGGTTGAAGTTTTTATATAATGGTTTTGTTGTATCCACAAGTCTAATTGGTGGTAATTGGATTAAGTTCTTGCTCAAAATTTATACATGATTAAATGAAGGGAATCAAGAAATTGGGTAAATTATCTTCTCTCACTCTAAATTGATAGGGAGTTGGATTTATGGTTGTAACTTGTGGCTCAATGTGGTTAGTTGCTTGAGGTGATTTTATCTTGATAAAGTTCTCTCTTTTTCTATTTGAATGGTTGATAGTTGTGTTGAGGTACGGATTCAAATTTCTTAGTAGGATTTGAAAAAGATGCTTCTTCACATTGACTAACCACATTCTAATAGTCACAAAAATTCATACACAAGTGTGTAAATTATGGATATCTCATCAATAATATCTTATCCCTAATGTCAAGTTTTAAATTCTCAATGACCACTCTGTGAACATTTGCATCAACAAGAGTAAGATTGATTTGTGGGTATAGTGATTGATATCATCCTATGAAGTTTGTCATTTTTTCTTGTTTTTGTCACGTCTCAAATTTTTCTTACCTATAATAATGTTAAGCTATTTCAAATATTTGTGGAAAATGAAATTTATCGGTTTTGACTTTTGATAATTTAATATTTCAATGTCATTTGAAATATAATTATATTCATATGATTGAATACGAAAGATGAATATGATGTGAAATAGAATCTTTCATTTCAAGCATTGGTTAATGGTTACTAATGAAACTCTACAAGTGCAAGTGTGTGAATGTAGGAATGGGTTGAAGACCAAGAACGTGCTTGAGGAAGGAGTATTTATCCAGATGATGAGCAATAAGCATGATAGAATTTGGAATGTGCACACACCACTAAAAAATCATAGCATTTGCATTTAAGTTGCAATTTGGTAGATATCATTTTTCTTGTATGAAATGTATAAATGATTAATTGGGTAAGCTTATGAAAATGAATTATTTGAAGCATTTGCTTTACCTTGACCATTTGATGCTAATTTCATAATAACAATGGTGTTGGAAATATAAAATTGTTATGTGCATATTAACTATTCTTGAGTAGAATGATAAAATTGAAATAAAAAATAAATACCCTTGTGAGAGGTAAAAAGGGAAGAAACGATGACTATATCTATATATATTATTGTGGTAATTTCTTTTCCTTTATTTAAAATTAAAATTATTTATGTGAAATTAAACACATGGGAAACAATTTAATTGATCGCTTTGGGAAAACAATGGTAACACCTTTTAACACCATGAACATAACTGACACCCATACTGGCAAGAGATTTTATGCCAAGTAAAGATGATGTGGGCAAGTAAAGACCACCTCCAATTTTAGAAAAATGCAGAATCCTTGGTCGAAGGGCAATCTGGAAGAAAAGAAACAAAGATCTTGGAAAAAAGCAGAGGAGATTTTGGAGAAAAGATCACAAGGAAGTAGCGAACCCAAGGAATAGGAGTTGTTTCCATATTTGATAGAGAAAAAATCATCGAACACACTCAGCGAGAAGGAGGTAATTCGAGCCTTTTTTAGTAGGTTTTCATAATGTTTCCTTCTCTATAAAAGTATGGCCTTTCATGCTCTTAATTCAACCCTATTCAATGGGAAAAAATCTCTTGGAAACATTATTTCTTATGTCTGTGCATTCGTTATTCTTTTATCATTGGTAAAATATGTGTTTAAACCTGTGATTCTATGTAATTCGAACCCAAATTCTTGTATTGCTTACTGAGTAAGGTGGGAAAAACCACTATTTATTTTCTTTGTTCCTATGTTGCCATGCAATGTTCTATCTAGTCAAACTTATCCTTACCATAGTTGGGTCTTTGTTTGCATAATACCACTTTGTGGGGGGCCATAATTGGTGTAATATATTCTATGTTAATGATTCTTATGTATCCAGTTGTGTTTGGCAAACCCCCATTTGGGGTGACATATTTATAACAACATTGATTTGTGTTGCATTTTAGGGTTTAAGGAGCCACATAGAGATGGGTCTATGTTCTTATAAATAGGGTATCTAATGTATCTATGATCACCAAATATGGTGATCATTCCTCTTGAAATGATAGACATTCAAATGATTTACTTTCATTATGTTTCAATGCATGTTGACGAATGATTAACCCATCGTTTTGCTTAATACATCATCAAATGATACCATAATTCAAATATATATATATTGATGAAAGATTTCATCGTTCCAAACATTCCAAACTATCAAATGATACCCAACATTTTGATATCTAAACCTATTGTCAAATAATTCCACCGTTTTGTCATAATAATGGTCGAATGATTGTCATCATTCTATTATTTATCATGTTTTTGAACGATCCTTATCATGCCAAGCTAGAAGTTGATACAAAATGATTGATCACATTCTGATTATAAGAGTAATATGATGTGTGTTACATGCGACAAGTTATCAATGTCAAATCTTGTGACAAAGGCCTTAGCAGGTTGAGGGATGTTCTTAATCCCATCGATGCATTTTGGGTATTATCATTTTGCAATATGATGTGTATGTATATGTATATATATACATATACTAGAATATATATATATATATATATACACATAGGCATCGACTGAGTTCATATTCATCAGTGTCAAATGATAAAACCTACATTGATTTCTATATAAATTAAAGGGTGCCTCTGTTATATGAATGGCATCACTGTCAATTGTAAAGATATATGAATATATTAATGGCACTTAATTTTGATCGATAGCATGCTTATCATTCTAATGATAGCATGCATGTCGACCCATGTTGTGAAAAATGATAATGAGAACATATCGATATCCTTCCCATAGTTCAAATCATGAATAAATAACCTGAGTGATGATTAAATCTGAAAGACTAATCACCTTGTTTTATTTGATATTGTTGGAATGAAAAGCATGAAACGATTTGTGATTTCTTTGATAATATCTGATCAAAACAGAATAATACTTTTATCAAAAAGCCAAGAAGGATGATTCTAATTTTTTACCAAACTTAACGTTCTTTTGACTGATTGTTCAATGACTTAGTTTTAAATAAATAGAACATTTGCAAATATCAGAATGGAATAAGAATAACTTTGTGATTTTTCGAGAGAAGTAAGTCAAAAATGATTTTTTTAATTTTGATTGAACACAGATTAATTATGAAGTTGATTTTAGTTTATTTTCATGTAAAACCAAACTTAATATTCTTTAGACTGATTGTTCAATGACTTAGTTCTAAATAAATAAAACATTTGCAAAGATCATAATGGAATAAGAATGACTTTGTGATTTTTTGAGAGAAGTAAGTCATAAATGAATGTTTTGATTCTGATTGAACATAATTAATTATGAAGTTGATTTTAGTTGTTTCATTCTAGTTGAATTTTATATTCTTTCTAAGTTCTAGGGACTGTTTGGTCTTTGTATTTCAGTTGAATCTAATTGTGCATTATGATGAAAGTTGACATCTTTCTAAATATGGAAATCTGTATGTAAAGTGGAACTTTCTTTTGCAAAGAACGTATATATGCATATACATTTTTTTACAGAAGGCCATATATGTGTACATGCATAAATATTTCATTTATGCATTATACATACATGTGGTATACCTTCTTTAAAACTGCTTTATTTACATTTATTTGAAAATTGTAGATTTCATTTCAAGTAGGGAGGAATAAAGGAAATATGGAAAATTTGTATGTTAATGCATGAAATGTGATGAAAAGGATCACATGTTATGATTAAATTTCTAAATGCATTAATCAAATCTGGTCTAGTTCCTTACATTTATTTGTTTAATTGAAATAACCAAGATGATACAAACATAGACTATGTTTTAGACTGCTTGATTCTTTATCATGAAAAGATTGGCTAGAAATACTACTAGAAACCAGGTTGAATGTTTTGCACATTGTGTGATTTGGATAAGATGTATGTTATCTTATGTGTTTGGGAGGTTACCTTTCGGGACTGATGCCGAAAATGGGTTAATAGAGAGTATAGGTTTTTCTTTTCCAAAATCTATTATTTATAGTTGTATACAACATATTCTTGGCCAAGCGTTTGTACTCCATTATGTTGAATGGTCTAATTTATATGATGTAACTCTTTCATTTTTAAACATAGATCTTGCATGTTCTAAATGAAGATAGAAATGCGTGTAGTTGTTAGGCATGCACTAGATTCCACCTTGCATATCATATTCTTTTGCTAAATATTCCATGCAGGGTTGGGTATTCTTCGAGTTAAGAAGAATTATGGGGAACCATAGCTTTGTGGTTGGGTAGAAAATCACCTAAACCATGTTCTAGTCCACCAAATGTGGCTAGCGTTAAAGAGGAATCACATGGAATTCCATTTTTTATTATTGTACTTTATACTATATGATGTAAACTTGAGTTGACTAAGTGGTGATGTTGGCCTACGTCAAACTATGTAACTTGTAAAGTTGACACTTGGAAATGAATATAAATTATTATTTTTGGACATATTGTGCTATGATAGCTAATAACTGGTTGATTATTTCTTTAATTTATTATTACTAATGACAAATTTTATTTATTTGGTTTTATTTGAGTATGACACATTATAATTTTCCTTTTTTACACCTCACTAGATAGGTTAATGTAATTTTGTACCTTTGTTTTCTTGGAAATGTTGTAGGAATACATCAACAAGCTCATTGAATGAATGAATCTAACTATTCAACAATGAGAAAACCTATTCCAAGGCCATTTCTTTCAATGACCTAGGAAAGAGTTTAGCTAGGAGCTTATCTTCAAAGATGAAGTCACTATAAAATGTCATATAAGCTAATATATGACTATTAGGATGTGTTTAGCAGTATGGTTGTTTTCAAAATTTCAAGTGGCAAAGGGTTTCTTTTGACATATTGTGATATTTTTTCATTTTGAGCTTGGTTCAATGTGGATATTTGTTATTGGAGTGATGTTACATTCTGCAAAATTTGGTTGATGATTGAGTCATTGCTTGAAATGTTTTGAGAGTGTGGTGAATATGGTGGGATTTTGTAAGTGCTTGGTGGACTACTATGTTGCAAGTTTATAAGAGGTGGTGAATATTGAGGTATCACATGTGAGGTCATGAAACTAAAGGGATTCCCACTTGAAATCCCTAAGCTTGGATTTATTCCATTGGTTTGTTGTATCATTGAAGCTACAGTTGGCAATGTGTGTGTAGGAATAAAGGTATAGTTGTAGGGAGAGAGATCTTACTTCCTCCTTGGCTTTGAGTGAATCCCAAAGCTTGGGCGTAACTAGCCATTATAGGAATATTTGCATCCATTAATTGGGATAGGCAATGCAAAACCTCTAATCCTTGGGCATCATTGAATAGTTTCCTTAAGTTGTCTAAAATGGGAATTATTTGTCCTGTTAAGGATTCAGTGCTTAAGTAGTCTTGCAATCCCTCTAAGTCTTTGTCTAATTGTTTCAGTTTGTGTTCAGGAACATGGGCAACAACAATATCAACATCCATAAAGGTTCTTGTTTGTGAAGTTGTCATTGGTATGGTAGGATTAGGGAAAGAGTCCAAAATGGGCATAGTATTGAAAATACCTTGAATGAAAGAGTTGGAGGACTCAGGATCCACAACAAATGTAACAACAACGTGGAATGTTATAAGTCTATAACTACATCTCACTAAAGTATTGGTAATAGGAAACCAAGTCATGAAGCTCACATGAGTTTAAAAATACTAAGTGTGCCCACAATGAACATTGAATTGCCAAACAGTCACAATAAAACACTCAAAAGAAAAAATCATAGAGAAAAAGCAAACAAATACATAGAGACAAACATTTGACAAAAATCTAAGCCAAAAAGGAAATATTAGGGTGCCCAAGGTGCCTATGACTCGGACAAGGTTTTACAAAATTCAAATTTTGACTATCTATGATACTATTTAAGGCTTTTGTGTTTGTGTGTGTATAGGTGTAATAGTGAATTTTTCTAGAATTTTCTCAAATTAAGATTATGTAATGCAAGAATGCAAGTGTGCAACAATTTCAAAATATTAAAACAATAAGAGACAGTTGCAAATATGTTTTCCAAATTTAAGATGCAAAAATTAACTGATTCTAATACGCTAAAATCTAAAAATGATGATGTTGATATTCTTTTTAAAATAAATCAATGTAATTTTTCACTTTTTAAAGCCATATGCAGGATACCTAAATGTATGCAATGAACAATTACAACTTTTTTTTCAAATTTAAATGACCTAATGCAAATTTTGAGATGCAATTCAAGTGTAAATAAAACCTAAGATGACTGAAACTAACCCTATTACTACCTATGTTGTAATATTATATGCAAAATTTTAAATTGTTATATTTTTTTATGATGCAAAAGTGAATGCCTAAATGAACAATGCAAAGCAATGTAATGCAAAACCTAGATCTAGGATGAATTGCTTCAGGTTTTACAAGGTATATAATATTAACATGTCGGGTTCACCAAAATGAAATGTTGAAAAATGTGTGACCCTTTAGGGGAGATCTCCCTTTATGGGGGTTTGACACCTTTTTCCTATTTCATTAAATAAAAGTTTGATTGGATTTGGACAAGATATATGATTGACTTACAATCTGAAAGGTGAGTAACCTTGCCCTTGGCCAAATAGAAATCAACCTAAGGATGAATGCAATTATTCAACTAGCCTATTGATGCAAATGGTTGTTCTGATGAAAAAAATATATTTGGAATGTCAGAGTAAAATTCGAAATTAAAAAATGGACTTGAGCGGTTTATTGTACACCTATGATATAAACATGGGGCTGAAAATGTTGATCTAAGTCACCCAAGCTGCCATTTTCCTTGTAGGAGGATTTTAGATTTGATTTCACAATCCTCATATGGCATATTAGAGATTCTATTTTTTTGCTTGTCGCACTCTTGAATCATTGTCAAATAATTCAACTGAGTTTTTTGTGAGTTGTCAAGATGTAGGGTTTGATTGCAACAATGAATAATTAATTATAAAACTTCCTTAAATTCTTCTTCAAACTTGAAACCTACATGTTGAAAGAGAGATAAAGGATTGTGCCATTTAGGGGCTTGCCTTAGTCAAACCCCATGTTATTATTTCCACTTCCACAATGGCAATGTCAATGATATAAAACCTATCCTTTTGAGGGATAGGGTTAAATTATAAGGAAGGAATGATGAATCAATAATGGATTACAGCTTACCACACTTCAATTGCTTCCTTGAAGGACTGAATTCATATAAATCTCTTCAAGGCTTGGATCTTGCTTGCTTGAATTACTTGGAGACCTACAAGGGTTAGTCTTCACAAACAATATAACATAAACATGAATGAACTCATACACACTTTGACATAATGCTTGGATCTTGAATTGCTGCAACAAATCACTAAATTTTTCTCATGACTTGCTTGATAATGCTCTTGACAATAATTATTGCTCAATAATGTTAGATATCTCTTTTTACTTTTCAAATGATGCATTAGCTAGGTATTTATACAAAATTATTCTAATTTCCACAAAATTATTCTAATTTCCCCAAAATTAAATCACGATAGCCAACTTTAGAAATTTGAAATTAAAATAATAAAATTTCTACATCGACATATTTTAAGTTGGAACCAAAATAGGGGGACATAGGCGCCCTAGGTATTAGTGTCCCATACCTATTTTCTGAGAATTAAGGAGTGGAGGGAAAATATTAAATGAATGCATTTGTTTTGTACTTGTAATTTGTGAAAAAATGATAAAATAGGCCACATAATGCATAATTTAGGAAATTGGGTGTTAAATTAGGTTCAATTACTTAAGGGGAAGCAAAACATAGTATGAAATTATCATGGGTGACAATTTACAATGCTACAACTACTATGGTGGTTTTGGGTTCCCAACTTCCTATGAGGTTTTTATGACACCTTGAATACCTATTTTTAAGCTAAACACATATTTTGGTTAAAAACAATAACCACCCATGAAATAACAACAAGCCAAGCACCCAAATCTAGTAGGTTAGTAATTTGGTTTTAACCTGCATAATCATATGCCATTAATTATTTTTTTTAAGGAAGGGTGTTGGTATATGACAACCAACTTGGATGTCCCATTTAGAGGATGAAAATTCTATATAAACAAGGCTTAATTAAGGTGGTAGTAATGTAACGTACTTAGCAAGTAAGAAACTTTTGATTACATAGATGTTGAAAGATTGAAGATAGAAGAGGAGAAAGGAAATATTGTATGTAATATCTAATCATGAAGATAATATAGACTTGAGCCTCTCTTCTTCATGGATTTTTTTCTCAAAGGGGTTTCTTCATGTAAACATTGTGTTATGTGTTAATTTCTTATGTTCCATATTTTTTGAGTTGTTTCAATTTATTTTCTTGTAATATCCATTTGGTTGTGCCCATGGATGGGCCCTCTAAGGGGGCATCCCCCTCCTAAATCTAAGGACCTAGAAGATGGGTTCAGATGGAAGCATTGAGAAGTACAAAGCGCAATTGGTTGCTAAGGGTTACTCCCAGGTTGAGGGGGTAGATTATGGTGAGATTTTTTCTCCTGTAGCTAAAATGACATCCATTCATTTTTTTCTTTCTATTGCAGCAGCCTATGATCTAGAGATCGAGCAAATGGATGTGAAAACAGCTTTCCTTCATGGAGACTTGGAGGAAGAAATTTATATGACACAGCCAGAGCACTATGTGGTAAAAGGTAAAAGTCATTTGGTCTGTAAGCTGAAGAAATCCTTGTATGGTTTGAAACAAAGTCCTAGGATGTGGTACCAGAAGTTTGATACATATGTGTTGAGTTTGGGATTTGTGCGATCTAAATCTGATCATTGTATATATTTCAAATTTGATGGTGATCGTTTCCTGGTTATTGCCTTGTATGTCGATGACATGTTATTTATTGGCAAAGGAAAAGGTTTGATTGCAGAATTAAAATCTCAACTCTCGGCGAAGTTTGAAATGAAAGATCTTGGTGCAACAACGTACATTCTGGGAATGGAGATTGTAAGAGATAGACAAAACAGAAAGCTTTGGCTAGGCAAGAGTAAGTATGTTGGTACTATTTTGAAAAGATTCAATATTCAGGATTCTAGACCATTGAGTGTTCCAGTTACGATGGGAACAAAGCTTTCTAATTCACAGTGTCCTACATCCCCATTGGAGATGGAAGAGATGAGTTGAGTACCATACCAGAGTGTTGTTGGAAGTTTGATGTATGCTATGGTTTGTACAAGACCAGACATTGCCCAAGCAGTGGGAGTACTTTCCCATTACATGTCTAATCCAGGAAGAGCACATTGGGATGCAGTTAAAAGAGTTTTCAGATACTTGCGGGGTACCTCAGAGTACTCTATATGTTTTCATGGAATAGGAAACAAGCATTCCTTGGATATTCGAGGCTATGTGGATTCAGACTGGGCTGGTGATGTTGATAGAAGAAGATCCACCAGTGCATATGTGTTTACATTATTTGGTGGTGCAATTAGTTGGATGAGCAAGCGACAGGTTGTGGTTGCCTTGTCCACTACGGAGGCAGAGTATATGGCATCTACTCATGCCTGTAAGGAAGCCATTTGGCTTAAGAGATTGTATTCAGATATAGAGTTCAAACAGGGTGCAGTGACAGTCAAAGTGCAATCTGCCTAGCGAAGAACCCGACTTTTCATGCCAGGAGCAAACACATTGATGTACAATATCATTTTGTGAGAGATATGGTTGAGGATGGCAAGGTGAAGTTGGAGAAGGTAGACACTTTGGTGAATGTTGCTGATGCATTAACTAAACTTGTGAGCACAAAGAAGTTCAGATGGTGTTTAGAGTCTATGGGCCTTTCGGCCCCTAGCAATTAAGTCCATGATATTTTGGATCCCCTAACTCTTGCAAGGTGTTCGACAAGTGGGAGATTGTTGAGGAATATGTCTCAACCTTGCAAACCTTTTCCAGGAAAATTATAGAATTTGTTTGTGGCAGTTTTCCACATGTTTATGCATTGGAAAAAGGTGTATGAGTTGTTAAAAGGTGCCTTGTCCTTAGTAGAATATAGGAGGGCCATTTTTAGAGCATAGTTAATTTGTTTTATGTCTTTTATGGGGGTCTAAACTAGAGGACAAAATTATGGACGGGATTACTATTTTAACCTGGTTGTTTTTCCATCTTGGAAATGTAAATGTCAAAAATGGGCAACATGTGGCATGGTGGTTAAGCCCATGGTTTTGTAAAACCACAAATGGTTTCCAGGTTGTAAATCACTATATAAGGAGGGCTTGGAGAGGAGTTTGTATAATGGAGTTTTGTTTGCAAGGCTGGGTGCTAGAAGGATGCTAGTGATATCTCTCCAAGCTTGAGTTGAGGTGATGCTCTTGTAAGAACTTGCATTGCAAGTGTATTGTAATCTTCTTTGATTTGATAATACATTATGCAGGTTCCAGAGGGTGGGGTTTTTCTCCCGTAAGGGTTTTCCCCACGATAATCATTGTGTTATGTGTTCATTGTTTTATTCATGTTCTTGTATGTTTCTTGAGATTCCTGTAATCAGTTAAGTTGAAATTTGCATAATCGTTCTCTCAAGATTAGTGTAGGAAGCGATTTCGCACACCTTTGCTTCCTTACACTTTTGAAAAATCTAGGCCATTGCCTGTGGAAGATAATCTATATTCCTTTGTAAGGAACATGAAGGAAAAATAGATAGATCAAAATCTTTTAACAAAGAATGTTACTGATGTAAAGTCTAGACAGTGGCCCTACCATTTTGAGATTTTGTGTTATAGAGAGGAGTAGGTAGAGTAAGGTGCTGCTGATTTCCATCACTGAAACATTGGATGAGTTCACAATTAGATCGGTAGTCATGACTTTGCCATGGGCGTTGGGCTAAACATGTCAGGATTATTACACTTGGAACATATAGCTTTTTCCTAATTTATTGAAGTGGTTGCAATACAAGAGAATTCTGAGCTTGAATTTAATGCATTTGAGAGTGATGGCAATTATGAAACCTCTGGTTGATCAAGAAATGCAAATTTTCTTTTCTGACCAGTTTGAGACTTGTTTGGGTCTTCATTCCTATTAGACCTTGCAAAACCCATTCCTCCTGCACATACTTCATATGTGAATTAGACATCTCCTACACTTTGGATGAGCGAGTTGGTCATATTGTAAAGTAATATGCACTCACATGGTATTTACCATTTACAATTCTGTATTTTGTGAATGTTTACAAGGATATACTCATCCAGGATCCGGTTGGTTTTTTCTGAATGAAGATGTCTTTAGTATAGAGGAACTTTTGTTTGTGAATCATAAATCTCTTGATCATATCCTTTTGTGCTTCTTGACAATAGAATTAACAACCATCAAAACAGAAACCTATAGCAGCAAGAAACAGAGACAGCCAGCAGGCAGGATGACTAAAAACAACACCATACAAAATCATCTACACGCAAAAACCTTGATATTATTGGTATTTTTATGGTTATTCTTGGCTCACATTACATAATATTGTGAAGAATCTGAATATTATTGGGCAAAGAGTAGGAGTATCTCAACTGAATGCAAAGAAATTTTTTTTCTTTTAATATGTTTAAATTGCAAATTTTAATATGTTTCCAAATACTCCATTGTCATTCCCATCGAATTGCAAACATATTTTTCTTTATGCATTATGACAGTTTGGCATAGAGAAGTTTTATTTATCGATTAGAGGATTTTTTTTTACACTTCATTTTGTATAATTGTATATCAAAGTTAAGGAAAATTTATTATCTGACATTTTTGCTTTTATTATATTGGCAGGGAAATTGATAATATAAATTTAAACTATGGTCGATGTTGAGTGTTAGACCTACAGTGTCTATAAATTTTTGGAAGCTAGAATGGATAGTTGCTGAAGTGAAATAATAACTGTAATATTCCATTTTTTAGAAAAACGTTTGGAATCTTGAATGGGTTGCTGAAGCACTTTTTAAAATTGAAAAAAATGTTGCACTTTTGAATCAATTGGTCAAGTTCAATAAATGCAATTTGTAAATTGATATGTAAACAAATTTGATGTTTAATAATACCAAATTTTTATTTAGAAGGGGTTGAATTGGTCCCCTTCCCAAGGCTGTGGGGAATGGTCATCCATGACCATTCTTTTCAGTCTAGTGTTCCCGTGTTAATTTTTATATTATTTTTTATTGCATTAAATTTCACATTTAAAAAAAAATTATTTCGTCACATAAATAATGATTTGACATTTTTTGTGTAATTATTTTAGTATTATAACATCTTTCAATTATAATGTAATCTAGTAACATTATAATAATTTTAGTGTACATGTGTTTCAACATTGGTTTACTTAAGTCTATTGAAGCCTGGTTTTGAATTTTCGCATTGACTTATATTTAATCCAATTTGACATCTACTTTGCATGCTTAAATTTTGACACTTTGACATTCACTTTGATTGTATTTATTGTTTATATGAAGTGTGTATTTGATTTTTGGCATACATTAATTGTTTGTATAAAGTGACTTTCAAGCTTGTGTGTTTAGTGTGTTTCACTTTGACTTCCATTAGTTGTGAAGTGTGTGTTTGAGCTTTGACATACATTAATTATTTAATTGAAGTGACTTTCAAACTTTTTTATTTAGTGTGTTTTTGAATATTGGTTTACTTATTGTTTATTGAACCATGGCCTTGAATTTTGAAATTGACTTATATTTGATCTATTTTTCCATTTATTTTGTATGTTTAAACTTTAACACTTTGGAATTCACCTTGTTTACATTTATTGTTTCTTTAAAATATGTGTTGTAGCTTTGGTATACATTAATTATTTAGGCATTTACATTATGTGCTTACATTGTTGAATTTTTCCATTCAATTTATGTATATATTTAAATTTTGGCATCCTATTATTGTATTTTTAAACTTTGTGTGATGTGTTTGGGTGAACTTTCACATCCCCTTATTTTGTGTGAGAGGGAAAGTAGCAATCAAAGGAAAATAAAACATAAACAAGATAATCTCAATGCATAAACTAGGATTATACCTTCAATTCCTCTCCATGAATTGATCTCAAGTTGCACCCAAAGACTTGAAGATTTTCTCACAATGATGTGCTTGAATATGGATTGCTCACCTAGTATTCCAACATAATATGGCTATGTTCACTCAAGATGATCAAATGAGGAAATGAGGCTCCAATTTATAGAAATTGAATGATGAGAATGGATGACTAAGATCGTTTGGCTAATCAAGGGTGGAGATTAAATGAGGCATGGATCAAGAGCATTGTGACATGTGGGGCAAGGTAGAAGAGATGAGGTGTGTGAGGACACCTTGGATAGAGAGGCCATTTAATTTTGGAGGCTACGTGTAAGAGGGTGTAAGAGTTAGTGGGGGTAGGTGAGATCTCACATGTGTGAGAAGAGGTGGTAAAAAGGCTTACAAAACTTGTCATTATAAGACAAGTTTGGGGAGAGGTGAGGGAATTAAAAATTAAAAGAAATTGGTGATGATGATTAGTAAGGAGTGTTAGATTAATTAATCAAGGATTAACTAATTTAATAGGGTAGGTTGAGTTAATAAACTATGGGTTTATTAACTAGGTTAGAGTTAAAAGTTGGAGAATAGGCTAATGATGGTTAGGAAGTGGATAAAGTTAATTAATCAAGAATTAACTAGCTCTAATGGGATTAGAAGAAATAAGGATAATGGTGGGATTAATTAAATAACTCAAATATTTAATTAATTGGAAGAACTTTAGTCTAGAAAGTGATATAATTAATTAAATATTTAATTAATTATAAGAAGATGGAATTATTAATTATTTAATTAAGGTTCAAGAGGGGTGAATTAATTAAATAATTTGGGAAGGAGTGTTGTCAAAAACAGGGTGACTACATTTTTCCCCTCTTTGACGAGTGTTCGTAGTGATGTTACGTTAAAGAAGTTTAAAATTTCACCCCAGTGAGTTAGAAGGTGTGTTAAAAGGTGATGCCCTGGGTAGAATAGGACCCTCACATTGCTTGAAAGGGGATTTTACTGGCTTAGGATGAGGTGAGATGTTGATGAATATGTTAGAAGTTGTCTCATATACCAATAGGACAAGGTTGTGACAAGGCCTCCAAGAGGTTTGCTCCAGCCCCTACCCGTTCCAAATTCTTAAAATATGCCATATTTATACCATGTTGGGCATCGTGCAAGGTAGAGGATGCAACCAACCAATCATTGGTGATAGGGATGCTTGCTTCATAAGTGTGTTTTGGAAAGAGTTGTTCAAATTGATGGGAATAAAGTTCCTAATGTCTACTAGTCATCATCCATAAACAAATGGATAAATTGAAAGGATAAATGGGATGCAACCAACCAATTATTAGTGATAGGGATGCTTGCTTCATAAGTGTGTTTTGGAAAGAGTTGTTCAAACTGATGGGAACAAAGTTCCTAATGTCTACCAATCATCGTCCAGAAACAAATGGATAGACTGAAAGGATAAATGGGATCTTGGAGGATTATCTCAGGCACTTTGTTTGGTCAGACTAGTCTAATTGATTGGGCTTATTTGATCCAACGTAGTTTAGCTACAACATGCAAAAGAGCGCATCGAGTCAGTATTCTCCGTTTGAGTTGGCTATAGGGCAACAACCACTGGCTCCTCACATAGTGTTGAGTGAATACTTTGGACAGTGTCCAAGTTGAAGGGACAAATTGAAATATTGTGGGACCGGGTTAAACATGTAGAAGAGTGCATCGAGTTAGTATTCTCCATTTGAGTTGGCTACAAGGCAACAACCATTGACTCCTCACACCATGTTTAGTGGATACTTGGGACAATGTCTAGATGTAAGGGACATATTGAAAGACTAGAAGGACTAGGTTGATCTTGCTAGGCACAACTTGGTCAAAGTTGTAGAAAGGACGAAGAAGTATGTAGACTTGAGGAGGATCCACTTGGAATTCAAGGTTGGTCACATGGTCTTCTTGAAGATGGATCTGGTTCAGTTTAGACCACCCAAGGGGTTAAGTCTAGCATTAGCTTGAAGGTATGATGGGCCTTACACAGTGACAGAGAGGGTCAATAAGGTTGCATATAAGTTAAAGTTTCTAGCACACATGAGGGTACATGATGTTTTCCATGTTAGTCAGCTTCGTCCACATCATGAGAATATAGAGGACAACAGTAGGAATGTGCCAACAAAGGGGCCAACAAATGTCATGGACAAGCTAGGCTTGGAGGTGCAAAGTGATTTTTGTCAGGGAGAGAGGATTTGGAAACAAAAAATGGAAGGAATTCTTGGCTCATTGGTAGGGCCAACCTAGAGATGAGACATCATGGGAAAGAGTTGAGAGTTTGTGCAAATATGAAGACAAGGTGTTTGAGTTCTTGGAGAAGGACTCCACCACTCCTTTTTGACTACTCACAATAGAAGTGGGTAGCTTTGTATTAGTGTCCAAGATAGTGGTGTTGACATCAGGGATGTCGCTTGATTTGGAGTGGGGAAGGATATAAGGGGGTGCAATTACTTGAAGAGGTGCACCAGTTAGTGGGGTTTACCAGGGGTGCACCAAGGGTGGTCCAAGGGTGCATTGGGGGTGACTACTACATGTGTGGGATTTTGAGCATATTGTTGTCTTACAACTAGTTTGTGGCAAATAAAGGGGTGATGGAAAACCCTATATATTCATGTATGCTAGATTCTAGAGACACCATCACATGGGATTGTTAAATCACCTTTACTTGACACTCGTACCTCAATTGTGAGGTGTGGGAGGATGATCACCCTTATATGCCATACATATAGAGGATGCATTACATGATTGGGAGGACCTCGATGATCATTGAGAGATACCTCCCTATTCGAGTATTGAGATAGTTTGGTGAACAATAGATAGTGCCATAAGTAGAGGTGGTTTTTGTTTAGATGGTGTAGGAGAGGCCTAGATGGGGCAGGTATATAAAGTATGGCATTGCTTTTTAGAGTTGGAGAGACTCTCGCGGTGGCATCAAATCTGCGACCGGGGGTGGTAGATGCAAGGACTACACATGAGTATGACATGTGGTGGGAGAGGCATAGACCTATCCACTTGACCATCACGCATGATCGACTAGCAGTTGTAGAGGGTAGTAATGAGGGAACTAACAATAGTAGTGGTAGTGGGAGCAGTGATGGCAGTTGTAGTGTTAGTGGCGACAATGGTGATGATGGGGAGAGTAGTGATGTTGGGGATAGTGGTGATGAAGGGGGTGGTGGTGATGATGGGGGTAGTGGTGAGGATAAGGGAGATGGAGAGGATCGACTAACAATTGAGGAGAGAGGATATGTGGGCACAGGTGTAGCCTTGATTATAGAGAGAGATCAACTTCAATAGGAGCAAAACCAAGCTCGGTAGGATCATTTATCGGTGGTCGATGAGTGAGATACAACTAAGGAAGATGTGGCCTAGCTACAGGGTTAGATAGATGGCCAAATGGCAATAGTGACAATAGAGAGGGATGCAGTGAGAGTAGAGGTTGCCTGCTTATAGGCATTGTTGGATGGAGGGGGCAGTGGAGACATGGGGGAGATGGTGGAGGATAGATCACAAACAATCATAGCAGAGCGAGATCAACTTCGAGCAAATGTAGCCAGACTAAGGTAGAAGCGAGATATTGCACGCCAATTTGAAGGTGATGGTGGAATAGCCTATGCATTTTCAGAGGTTGCTCGATCTTCCAAGGAGATGGAGCGATGGAGGAGACTTTATGAGGAGGCGGTTCCACCAAAGTAGAGAGTGGCTAGTGTTACTATTAGCAACAAGCCTCATAGGCTAACAAGGTCAAGGCCATCAGTGATTATGGGGCCTCCACAACTGCCACAATGAGATCCAAAACCATCACATAGATCTCCTGATAGACTAGCCCATTCATATGCAGGCAACAAAGGGTAGCTCCAAGTAGATTGATTATGATTTTATGGATTTTTACCCTAGAGGGGGTCAAATTTTGTACACATGTGAGAGTTTTGAACATGTTGTATCATGACATTATATTATTTTGATATATATGATATGATGGATTCGACATATATAATTTATGCAGATGTTGATTCGGTAAATATGTGTATGGGCATTTATTATGGTGATGTTTATGATGTTGACATGTTTTATGTAGGATGCTTATATTGTGTATGTTTATGATTATGCATGTAATATGATGTCATATGATTTATGTTTATGGTTCTATGATGTTACATGGTTTAGTGATTCTATGTGCATGATGATTATGATTATGATATTGATATGCATGTGATGATAATTATATGTAAAATGGATGTATGGATGGATGGCTTAACAGACAAAAATGGTTTAATGCATTAATAAATATGTTTTGTGTAATAGTTATGAATGTAATTAACTATTGGATCAATGATGGATGGATAGTAATGTAATGGATATTTGCTTATTTATATATATGTTGATGGATGTATTTATGATACTGGGTATGATTTATGTAATGTTAATTGAATGAACAATGTAATGATAATGCATGACAAAAATATTCTAGAAAGGGCATCAAAAGAGCACTTGGTCAGGGAAATGGGAGGTTTCTTAACCAAATTTGTTTATAGTATTAGGGGTTCCATAATAGTTTTCCCTCTCTTAGTCATTATTCAATCATGGTGAATGTGCAACATGGAGTGACATGTGTGATTGTGGGGTAGATGCATAATATTTCACTTTACATTTATTTTTTTGTTTTGTGTCATGATACAAAATATACTTTGGTCTAGGTATGTGGAGAGGGAGCAAAGGGTGTATGGATTGGATAGGGGGGATAGGTTTAGGGATGATGAAGATGAGAATTCAGGAAGAAATAGGAAGGGGGATTATGCTAGAAAAATGTGGTGAGCAATCCTTAAGTTTGATTTAGCAAAGGAATGCCCCAGTGGTATAAATGACCAAAGGCGTGATTATGTGCTTTGCATGGACTTGGGCCCACAAACATATACAAACAAAAGATTATGCCTTATCACACAATGATTACTAATGACCTTAGTGGACCATAGAGGCGATCATTAGTGAGTCAAGATAATCACAAACACACCATACAAAAATGACTCATTCCTACATCATACCTTTTCCTTGACACACCAAGATATGAAAGCATCTAGGTGTCCTTGACTTGGTGACTCCATAGGTTCAAAATCATAAGAGATAAATCCAAAAAAAAGCCAAGTCTCTTGCCAAGGGTAGGACTGATAGATGTCGCTTGACCAAGGAAGGATTCATCCTATTGGGCAAAGATGGAGGGGATTGTGATGGATGACAAGCAAAGTGGTAACACTTTAAGGGTCCTATTATGTTTTGGAATTAGAGCTTTATGCAGGCATGCTTGTTGTTTGTTTTGTCTTGTTCATCCAAGGGTGACGTAGGTGGTTTATTTGAGGTGATGAAATGTTATTATGGGTGGGCTTTTATTATGGTATGGTGATGGTTTTATTTTATTTTAAGCAACTAGGCATGGTGAGGACCACTTCCCACTACATATGAAAGGGGGTGGAATGTATGAATTGGGGCATGTAGGATGGGTGGATAATGCAAATCCATTTGTGAGAACTATAAATTCACATCTTATACAAGCACAGTTGTACTGTTGCAAACACTTGAAGAGAATATTTTTTCAGCCGAAAGTATTCTAATAGAAAGATGGGGATGTGCATGATATGCCTCGTTGGTAAGATGTAGGGATTGGCATGTGTATAGTATAAGTTATAGAGTGAAATTTTCTTCATGCCAACTATAAATTCACATCTTATATAACCACCATCGTATTGTTTGCATGCTCTTGAGAGGGATAATTTCTCAACCAAAAGTAATCTAATAGGAAGGTGAGCATGTATAGATGTGAGTTTCATAACAAGCATGGGTGGTGCATGAAGGTGATAATCATGTAAGCCGTCTAATTTACCATGGGAGTGTTAGCTAAGTGACAACAAGGGGGGATGTACGGGTGTATAATGTGTAGTGAAAAGATGGTAGGGGAAGCTCTCTGATTACAAAATCAGGGTGTGTGTTCCAAGCCATGGTTGGAGAAAATGGGTGAATTTATTATGGATGGGGAGGAAAAAGTGACCTAATAGATGGTGGACATGACCCTACACATGGAGCCTGTTTGCCATGTTTTCACCATGGTACTTGCCCAAGGTGCCACAAAGTGGTTTTCACCATTGGATGAATTATTTCTCTTTACTATTTTTATGCTTTTTTTTGTATTTTTCTAATTTTTTGATGTTTTTCTAATTTTCCTATTTTTTTGACTTTTTTATTCTTCTTAGGTGATTTTTTTTAGATGAATGATGTTCATGGGCTCTTCAAGGGTCTCTCCCTCCATCGTGGAAAATTGATATGTGCTTAATTTGTATTTTGTTGTAATAATGTAAGGGACAAGCCAATTAGGTTCAAACTTGCCCTTTTCTCACTCTTGCGAATTATGCTAATTTTCCTTAAGGACTAGGTCTCGAATATAAAATTCTTTGGGCTTGATCTTCTTTTCATAATTTTTGTGAAGTCTATTATGATATGCTCTGATGAAGAAGGGTGTTTAAGCATTTTTTATCTAGAAGCTCCAATTGTTGAAGGTGTGCTACTTGGTATTCTTCATCATCAATGATGTGTTGTGGGGACCTCAATATCTATTGGCAAGATAGCTTCAGCATTGTATATAAGGGAATATGGTGTAGCTCTTGCGGGTGTGTGGCTACTAGTGCGATAATCCCACAAGGTGTGAGTAAGTTGTAAATGCCAATCTTAATTAGCTTCGTTAACCGTTTTCTTAAAATTTTGAGAATTGTTTTATTTGTGGCATTTGGCTATTTCCTTGTGGATAATTAGGAGTGGAGAAATGATGTTGGATGTGAAATTGTTGGCATAGATTACAGACATCTTGATTCTCGAAGGGATACCCATTTTTTGTGACTATGGAGGCGAGAATGCCAAAATAACAAATGATGTAATGGAGTATGAATTTAGAATTTTATTTCCTTGTAACATAGGTCATAGGTATGGCTCTGACCCACTTGGTGAAATACTCAGTGGTATTTATTATAAATTTATGACCATTTGATGAAGTAGGGTGTATCTTGCCAATGAGATCTAATCCCCATCAAGAGAAAGGCCATGTAGTAACAATCGGTTGTAGTTACTATGATGGTGTGTGAATCAGATCACCATGTTGTTGACAAGGCTTGTAGACTTTCACCATATTATTTGCATCTTGTTCCATTGTAGGCCAATAATATCCTGTACGCAACAACTTCTTGACTAACGATGAACAACTAGAATGGGCCCCACAAATACCTTGATGCACTTCACTTAGGGCATTTTGAGCTTCTTTTGAGTCTAAGAATCTCAGGAGGCTGTAATCAAAAGAGCAATGGTAAAGGGTATCTTCAAGGATAGTGAAACATGATGGTTTACGAATGAAGGATTGTCATTGTGAGGATGATAGGTTAGGGGGAATGGTGTTATTACGTAGGTATTTGTATATGTACTGAAAACAAGGGGAATTGGGACCAATAATGTCATAAATTATTTCAAATTCTGGAATATCATAAGCAGGAACCAAAATTTTTTCAATTAAGAACTCATACTATTCGGTATTTTGCAGAACATTAACAAGGGAACCAAAGGTACCCATGGAATCAACTGCTTTATTGTTTATTCTAGGTAACTAATCAATTTGGATTTGCATGAAGTGATCTTTGAAGTTATCCACCATGGATTTGTAGGGCAATAACTTGTCATCCTTTGTTTGATATTTATCATTTACTTGTTTGATAACTAATTGGGAATCACCATAAACTTGTAGCTTCACAATTTTCCACTGGATGACAATCTTTAGTCCCATTATCAATGCATCATATTATGCTATGTCGGTTGTGCAAGGAAAGACAATTTTATAAGACTTAGGGATACAATATCCTTGAGGTGTTACAAAAAGTATCCCAACCCTAAACCATGTTGTGTAAAATATCCATCAAGTACAAATTCCACCATGTGCCTTCTTCTATAATCAAAATATTCTCATCAAGAAATTCTATCAACAATGGATGATCATCTAATAGAGGGGCTTCAACAAGTTGATCAGCAACTACTTTTCCTTTGATAGCTTTCTATCTACATACTCAATATTGAATTCATTTAGAATCATTATCCATTTAGCCATTCTTCATGTGAGAGCTGCCTTTGAAAGCGTGTATTTTAATGGATCCACTTTAGAGATGGGTTAAGCATGTAGTGTCGTAGTTTCTTAGCATAGAAAACCACTACCAAACCTACTTGCTCTATTGGGGAATAGTTCAACTCACATCCAACTAGTGTGCGAGATATGTAGTATATAGACCTTTCTTTCCCTTTGTCATCATGCTAAGCTAATAATATCTCCAGTGCCACTTGAGTAGCTAATATATATATATAAAAGGAGTGGTTTATCTAATTTTCATGGTACTAAGATTAGAGGTGATGCAAGATAATCCTTAAGTTGTTTGAAGGCTTGCTGACAATTGTTATCCCATTTGAATATAATATTCTTGCAGAGTAGGTGGGAGAATGGTTGACATTTGTCGGCCAACTGGGCAATGAATCTTCTAATTGCTTGTAATTTTACTTGCAGACTTCTAAGCTATTTGATGTTCTTTGTTGGAGGTATTTCCATTATTGCTTTCACATTGGCTAGATCTACTTCAATACCTCAACGAGGGACAATAAATCCCAAGAGTTTTGTAGATGTGACACCAAACACACATTTCTTGGGATTAAGATGCAATTTTTATTTTTCTAGTCGATCAAATATTTTCTCAAGCACTTCAATGTGTCCTCTTGTTTTTGATTTCCCTAAAAGATCATTCACACAGTCCTCCATGATATCATGTAGCATGTCATGAAAAATAACAGTCATTACCCTTTGGTATGTAGTCCTTGCATTCTTTAATATGAAAGGCATTACTTGATAGCAAAATGTTCCCCACGATGTTATGAAGGTTGTCTTATGTTGGTTTTCTTTTGTAATTCAAATTTGATTATAACCTAAAAGCCCATCCATTAGGGATAACATTTCATGTCCTATTGTGAGGTCCACAATAATGTTGATGTTTGGTAGCGAGAAATCATCTTTTGGGCATGCTTTATTGAGATCCAAGAAGTCATTGCATATGTGGATGCCCCTAGTGGGCTTAGAAATAGGTACTATGTTAGAGACCCACCCAGGATAGTCAATAGGTTTGATGAATCCAACTTCTAAGAGCTTTTACAATTCTGCCTTTACCAAGAGAGCAATCTGGGGGTGCATCTTGTGAAGTTTCTACTTGACTAGTTTTGCATCAGGATAGATTGCTAAATAATATACCACAAGGGATGTATCAAGGCCTGACATGTCTGCATATGTGTAGGCGAAATTGATGGATCTTCTTTTGATGAAATATTTCAATTTTTTATTAAATTCATCTTCAAGTTCTTTGGCTATGTATGTGATTTTATATTCTCCACTTGTTCCTAGATTGATGTCTATTATGTCTTTGAATACTACTATAGATATCTCATGATGTTTGGGAATCAAATCAAGTGCCCCATCCTCTAACACCTTAGAAAGGTTTTCATTAGAGGACAGGTCTTTTATTTTTACTTTTTCTTGATCTGAAAGTGCCTCATCGAGGTTTTCACTAAGGGATCTTTCTTTTTTATTTTTCCCTTTTTTATTATTTTTTTACTAAGGCACGTGATTTGTTCCCCAAAATAGGCATCCTCATGGAACTTGATTTGATGTTCTTACTTATGATCTCATGGGGTATGTAGTTGCAGATTGCCATGATTTCTACTATTGCTTCATCATTTTCAAATGTATCTAATGCGAGAGGTCCTTGTTGATCCCAATCAATTAACTCAAGATATACAAGTGGGAGATCAATGGATGATATTATGGTAAATATGTGGTTTGAGTCAAAAAGTTTGGCAATGGTTTGGAAGGATTCTTCAATGAAATCCTCTTGAGAGCCTTGATAAGTAGAAGTCTTATTTCCTTTATCATGAGTGTGTCAGCGGGAATGGTGATTTCTTTTCCACTATGTGAGAATTTTAAGCATTGATGATAGGTGGAGGTGATGGCTTGCATGGCATGTATCAAATGTCATCAAAGGGTTATGTTATATGGTAAGACAAGGTCAAGTATCTAACATGTTGTTTCCATAATGGCTAGACCAACTTGAATAGGTAACTTGGTGGCACCTTTTGATTCTCTTGCTGCATCATCATATGGTTTTATTGTTATTTTCTTATGGGGATCGATGACATCCTCTGAATAGCACAATTGCCTTATTAACTCCAAAGTCCATAGATTGAGTCCTGATCCACCATCTATTAAGATTGTTTTGATGTTATATTTATGGGCGATGGCTTCAATGTGCAATGGTTTATTATGAGGTGTTTTAGAATGGAGATCTTTATTGGTGAATGTTATATGGTGTGTGGATGATAAGTGTCCAATTATAGATTGGAACTAATTAACATTTATGTCACTTGGGACCTTAGGTTCTTGAAGAGATTTGTCAAGGGCTTCTTTATGCGGGTAAAGTTTGAAGAAGTTCCAAGATGGATATTTGTGATGGTGTTTTACCAAGATGTTCGATGTTGTATTTATGATTGTTTGATGGAGTGAATGGTTAGGATGATGGTACTTGTATTGTCACTCGGCCTTGATGGGTGATGACTATGCAATCAGGTGCTTTGATAGTTATTTTATTGCATTCTTCAATATGTCCATTGGTTGTGTCATGTGATGATGGATTAGAATTATGAGTGTATGTGTATGAAACATTGTTGTAAGAGGAGGATTTTCCATCATTATATTGTGGTAAGGGTTGTGTGTATATTCCTAGTTGCTCATTTGGGGAGTTTTGGTTGTGAATCTTGATTTCTCCTTTGTCCATAAGCTCTTGAATATAGTTCTTTAATTTCATGCATTTGATGGTACTATGGCCCTTGATTCGATGATATTCACAATATTCATTATCTTTATACCATGTTGGTTTTGGTTTGCTTTCATCAAGGTGTGTGGTGCAAGTTTGTGGAATATAACATCAAGAGGTTCTCCCAAGGGGGTATATTTACACTTGGTTTGCTTAGTTTGTTTGCCTTTTCCTTGGGGGATGGTGATGGTATTGGAGTTTCCTTGTTGTGATGTTTGTGTATTGTGTGATGAGGTGCTTTGCACATTTTGAACATGTTTGCTATTAGTTACTCCATCATTCACAACATTTGTTTTTTTAGACCAATACTTTGGGTTTTCATTAGATGGTTGGTTATTGTCTTTTTGGTCTTTGTAAATTTTGATTAATCCTTCAGTGATTAAATATTTTTCAATGGTTAGCCCCTTTTCAATGACTTTATCAAATGTGGTGACACATTATAGTTGCAAATGTAGGGCTACCTTTGGATGCAAAATTTCAATAAAGATTTTGACCATTTGTTTTTCAAGTACTTGTAGGGGAAATCAACTTCCAAGGTGTCTCCATCTTTCAAGGAAGGTGGCAAAAATTTCCCTGTTGTTTTGTTTGGTTGTGCATAGGTTAGCCAAAGTTATCTCTTGATCAATGTTGTATGAAAATTAAGTCATAAATCATTCGGCTAAGTCAGCAAAGGATGTTGTAGATCCTTGAGGTAAGTGTGTGAACCATTCTAAGGCTTGACCACCAAGGCTTCTAGGGAATAACCTCATGAGATATACATCATTGTAAGCAACTTCTTGGCATGCCACTTAGAATTCTTTAAGATATTCAATTGGGTTCCCTTTCCCTTTGTACTTGTCATATTTTTGGCATTTCATATTCCTTAGGGAAGGGGATGGATAGTATGGATTGATCAATTGGATAAGGGCATATATCCTCACACCTATAAGTCTTCCTTGTTTGACCAGTTTTGAGCCCTTGGATCATGTCTTTCATTTTTTGCAACTCTTGGGCTAAGTTCAAATTATTGGGTGGGGGGTTTTGGAGTAATTGGTTATACATGTATTGGTATGAAGGTGTAAATGGGGGGTTGTTGATGTATTGGTTATATTGTTGATGGCTAGGTGTTAAAGGTGCATTGATGATGTATTGATTGTATTGAGGGTTTGATGTTGAAGGATTATTAGGAGGTGGGGGTGGGGGATTGTTGGTGTTATGTGAAGGGTGTAACACCCTGTTGTGGAATCCAAGAAATGTTACGTCATTAACGCTAAACATCCGGATAATTTTTTTCTTAAACATATAATAACATGTGATTACAACCTAACATAAATGTTTTAGGGTTCCACAACTAGGCTACTAAAGTAAATAAACTTCATAACACAATAAGAACTATATATATATATATATATATATATATCAATTCATGAGAATAGCCATGTCCAGATACATTACATCAAGAGTTACATTACAATAAGTGAGATTGTAACAAATATCAAAACATTACGAGTATCAATACAAAGAAACATCATCAGTGTGTACAATACATAATAAGATCCAAAATAGATGACGACCACGCCCATGAACTCATCCGACGAACAACTCCGTGAATGATGTGTATCTAGAATCCTACCAAGAACAAGCATGTCTTGAACCATATCAACTGCAGGGAACCCAATTGAAGATGTGACATGTTCCTCCGCACCATGTGGAACTCAAAAGACCACCCCCCGTGCTAGGAGATAGAAGAGTTCCTCAAGTCAAACAGACAACAACAAGAACATCACACAATACATGGTCGACATACGTGACATCACAATGACAAGACAATTGACATACTCTCAAAGGTGACTCACAATCACAAGTAACTCAACACATGAGAACTAACAAGTGTACAAGGACAGGAGTGTCATCACACAAGCTTGACATGGGTTACCCAATGGGATCTTCATAGGTTACCGGCCCCCTTACATGGTTAAACCTTTGCAACCTCAACCAACCCCTGACCCCTACTCTCACTCATGCGGGATCAACATACCCTTCGAAGGGACAAGATAGTTGATCTTCGCCATTCCAATCCTTCCCACTCATCCCAAGCCCAAACGAGCACTTGAGTCTTGAGTGAGGCTAACTTATCTAAATTAATATGAGATGCTACCTGAAACCCCTAAAAGCTTATTTTAGTTATCACTTGGTTAACACACTTCCGAGAGGTTACCCCTGCAACCACTTCTGAGTTCGGCCCCTAACGGAAGCCACTCCTCCTAAGGTACAACTTCTCAGAAAGACAAGACTATAAAGTCAACATGCATGCAAAATAAAACTTCTTTTCATAAGGACCCAACATAGTCATAGTCATACCATGACTTAAATATAACTCAATAACACCATTAAACATGCATGACAAGTATTTTACGAACAATCTCATTCCCATGCTAGGGAATTCAATATATCCCAAACTAACATTACATAAACATTTACTTGCATGGATCACATTTACACATTGAAATAATACTAAGGTCAACCACAATTTTCTATCCACAAATTCCGAAACAAAACTAATATAAAAGCCTCTAGAAGGCAATACCATAAACGACATATTTCTTTATACAAAAAGAATGGACTCAAGAGGGAAATAACAATTGAGCCTAGTTTCACAAGTTCTATTCAAAATTCTCCATTGAAACAAGTCTATCTTAATACATTAAACTCGTTGATTAAGAGAATATTAAATTTTCCATACAAAATGATCTTTAACATACAATCCTTCCAATAATAAAATTTAGCATTTAAAGTTTTAATAACTAAAATTCTATATAAACAATATAAATATATAAGTCAATTTATCGAATTTAAATTTAACAATACATATGTATAAAAAAGGTATAAACCATTTTACGAAGTATAGGAAAGTTTAAAATATAACATGTATACTTCTAAGTGCTAATGTCGATGTTTAATGGACGAAAAATTATAGACAATAACAATGAAATCATATAAACTAAAGATCGATACTAACTATGCTCCAACTTTTAAACGGTTTAAACTTAATCCAAATAAAAGGCTTCAAACACCTTAATTTATTTTCCCATGTACAGGGTACGGTATTTTAAATCATCTAAGATATCAAAAGGGCTAGTGTAATTCACAAAGACACAAATATATATATATATATATATATATATATGTCTAACCCACAACCACTAAGAGGTGTCGACGACGGTAGTGCATGCATTCATATATACTAACGATAAAGAGCAGGCAGTAAATGACAGCATAAAGACGAGTTTAATAATTCAAATTGAAGATGGCGGAAACGAATCTGACAGAGATGATATACAATTATCACGCATGCACTGGTAGAGAAAATCTACAAACACAACAAGGTGACAGGAAACCGTAGGAGCAAATTATATGCATAAGATAACAAAAGCATGTGCGCGGTGACAGGTAATACTAACAGGAAACACAAGTCTCTACTCAGATCGATGACTCCAAAAAAAAAGAAACAGAATGACGATAATACCTTCACACGGAATTTAAAGAAAGACACGTACAACTATGAACTTATAAGAACTACGTAGCCATCACCCGTAATCACAAGACATTCAAGATTTCGACTGGGAACAATAACAATCATGGGGAGAGCGAATAAGAAGCATCATCCACATATGTTCAACCAAAATGAATAATCTTTGTCTGGTTCTTATATATGACAAAGCGCATAAGGAAAGTCACAACTCAAAACAAAATACCCCTAACTTATTTCGTAGCCGTCCAAACAAAAGAGAGATGAAGTCCGCAGCAAGAGGAAATGCCAAATGCATGCAATGCTTTTTATGCAGCCAATGACAGTATACAAAAGTCCAAACAAAAATATTTGAAGATAAGGCATGAAATCAAAGGATATAAATCAGGCGAATCAGAGGGCGATTGAGATGGACAAACCCAGAGTATGCATAGAACACATTTCACCCAGAACAAACAAAACATCAATCGCTTGACACTGTCGACCATGCAAACTAATTTTCGACAGAGATGAGATGAAAAGAAAAGATTAACATACGAAACTTCTTTCAAAAGCTTGATACTGCACAGAGATTCCATCGGTTAAGGTAAAGTTTTGTCGACTACATGCACTAGTAAAGAAAAGAAAACAATCAAGTCTACGCAACCGAAATTGTACTGAAAGCTCTACACACGCAGAGAGATTACCAATTCGTAGCCAGGTACAGGAAAAACAAGATTAATCCAGAATACAGTCACCCATCAAGAAATTACAAGCATCCATATAGACAAAAGAGAAATAAGAAGAATAAAACAGTTGATTCCCCTACATTCACATCTACAAGGTTTCATTATTGAATGTTGGGAAAAAAACAAATAGAGAGAAGATATAGTTGGAATAAAGTTCTTCCGAGCCACAAAAATAATAAATTTCAATTACCATAATGTAAAGGCAGTTTCGAAAAAGAGAGTGAGAATTTTCAAACAATTCATGTATGTTGAAACCAACTATGATCTTATTACAAATTCTTGCAAAACAGAATTATTCAGGAGGATTCATAAATTTACTTTAAGAACTTTCTCTTTCATTTCTTTCTCTATAAGATTTCTCTTTGATTTTGATAAAACTAATCCTTTACAGTCTCGTTTTCTATCTTGTGCAGGTTTCTAAATTCGAGATTTCACAGCATGCATGACCACTATTCAGCAATATCTTTTATAAGTTTAAATTCAAACAAACCAAAATTAAAAAGAAGAAAAATTGAAATACTTTTCAGATTCGAGCAAAGGCGAAGCGAAAACCTCCAAATTTTCAATCCACAGAACTTTCATCGTACAACCACAGCTTCCAGTAATCAATTTTTTTAGCTTTTCAATCAAAACCCCAGCAAAATACAGAGACAATATTTTGCCCGTGAAAGCAATCTCTTTTCTTTTCGAAAAATCCCATGCCCTAAATAATGATTGATTTTCCTATGTTATACCCTTTTTTCAATTTACAATGCAAACAATCATTTAACTCTCCATTTTGCATGCATATCAACCATCCGTTAACTTTTCGAACACAATCATCAAGAAAGATTTTTTGAAATTAAAAACACAACCCACAGATTAATTTTCGAAAATATCTAATTTGCACAAGCAGATTAATTACAAATAATTAACTTTTCACAAGCAATATATTTTAATATTTCACTTTTAATTCCTCTACAATCTAAAAATAACTTTTCCAACTTAAACATTGCAATTAATCATTAATCATATCGTTACCATTAATTTAAATCATTAAATTGATCTAAACATAACATTATGAAAACATAGTAAATACAACATGACGTGACAATTCTCTTTGGTAATCTACTTCATGTGGTCTTTTATGATAAATTTTATGGCTCAAACTCTTGGCCCCATCCTTTCGGGAAAATTTTCTAAGTTCTGATGTGGGATCTTCAAGTAAGGTGCCCCTTGGTAGATTATTGGAGTCTAATGTGGATCCCAACTATCATTTGTGGCTAGAGCTAGGGTGGGTATTTTTCAAACTTGATTTGCAATTCCCCACGTGCAACCATAGCTAGGTTGCATGAAAAAATTGACCCCTTCCTTGTTCACAATACTCCCCTGTCATGATTTGTGGATAGGACATGATAAATAAATAAATATTTTTATCTTCATCATGGCTTGATCTACAAATTTAACAATTTTTTGCATTCTCTTCCTGACTTACACATTTGGGTTCTAAAATATTAGAAGCCTCTAATTGATGGTAAGACTGAGTTATTTCCTTGTGCTAGGGGCTTCTTCATAGTGAATTTTTCCTCTTCAGTGGATAGAGAATTTTTTCTTGAGGACGCGTAATGGATGTTGGGAGTGCACTCCATCTTGTTGAAGCCTTGGTCTAGCTCTCTCAACCCCCTCTGTAAATCTCTCAATATCAAATGAAATTGGGATAGCCTACTAGTTTTTCCTCTCTAATTTTAGGAAGACTCTTATGAATTTATCGGTAATGCAGTTGGTTGCTTCTTGAAGATTGACTTTTCTACTTCTTTCATGGGTCACACTACATATACTCATATTCTAGTGGACATAGATATCTCCAAGACTCTTCATAGGGATACCATTTTTATGGTAAGGGATAGACCTTGGACTTAATTGCTTGACTATGAGAATCTCCCCTTTAGATGTTAATGATGTTTTACCATCAACCGCCTAGCTTCAGATTGTCAACTCTCTTGGTGCAAGGGCATGGTTATGTTGTAGGATAGCTAACAATGATTACTTGAATATTTAATGCTTCTAACTCTCTGGTTGATGGTTCCTCTTAGGATGATGAGTCTTTTCAAGATGTTGGGTCTTCTTCTCCCATTCCACCTACAAGTCACACTCTTGAGGGGGTTTCTCATGTGCTCAACACAACTTGGGAGAGTCTCACTACTATGGATTCTTCAACTTCTATTGGTGAGTACCACCCAACTCAGATTTCTCAACTTTGTATTTCCAATGTTCTTATTTTCCTTTTAGTTTTAGTGTAACACCCATTTTCACCCAAGGAAATTGATCATTGGTTTACATCTCTATTAGGATTAAGGTTCCCTCTACCTTGTACATATATAATTACCCCTAATATTATTTGTAAATAATTCATAGGATATGGGGGATTCACCATCAATAATAATATTTTTTTACCATTAGGGTTTTATTGCTATGGATTGAGCAAGAAATTGTGCACCTGTGATATAAATTTGGGGCTAAAAATGATGGACTAAATCACTCAGGGTGCCACTATCCCTAAAAGAGGATTTTAGATCCGATTTCACAATCCTCGGATGACATAAAGAGATAGGAAGGGTTGCACCATTTAGGGGCTTGCCTTTGTCAAACCCTATGTTAGTGTTTCCACTTACACAATGGAAATGTCAATGATATTAAACCTATCCTTTTGAGGGATAAGGTTAAATGATGATGAATCAATAATGGATTGCAATCCACTACCCTTCAATGGCTTCATTGAAGGACTAAAATCATACAAATCTCTTCAAGTCTTGGATCTTGCTTCCTTGAATTACTTGGAGATCTACAAGGGTTAGTCTTCACAAACAATATAATAACATAAACATGAATGAACTCATACACACTTTGACATGATGCTTGGATCTTGAATTAATGCAATAAATAACTAAAATTATGCTCTTGACTTGCTTGATAACGCTCTTAACAGTAATTCTTGATCAATAAAACTAGATATCTCTTGTTAGTTTTCAAATGATGCAATAAAATTAAAATATTTGAATTTGGAGCCAAAAGAGGGGGACATAGGTACCTTATGCGTTAATGTCCCAAATCTATGTTTTAGGAATTAAGGAGTCAAGGGTAAAATATTAAATGAACGCATTTATTTTATACTTTCAATTTGTCAAAAAATGATAAAATGAGGCACAAAATGCAAAATTTAGGAAATTAAGTGTTCAATTAGGTCCAATTACTTAAGGAGAAGCAAAACATAATGTGAAGTTGTCATGGGTGACAATTTATGATGGTACATTTAACTCCCACTTTAGTGAGAGTATGAACTTACACTTAGATTCACACTAAGTAGAAAAAATGTCAAGAGGGGTTTGATTGTCTAGATATAAAACAAATAGGATGATGAAGGATCAAATGGGAGTGTATAAGCCCCCAAGATCCGAGATCCCATGTCAAACCAACATAAGCACAAAGGAACACACATGTATGTAATGCAACAAGAAAACATACACAACGTCAACACAAAATGCAAAAGAAGGTTATGAATACTCATGAACTAGCAAGTTGTGTTATGCTAGTATCCATACCTAAAGGCATTCATGACTCAAACTAACAAAGTCCAATATTTTCTAGGTGAATCACAAACTAAAGGCACCATGGGCTAGTGAAGTATGATATTCACTAGGTGAGCCCCCAAGACAAAGTATCAAAATGAGAAACACACTAGGACTAGTGAAGTATGATATTAATGAGGTGTGTACCCATGTCAACCATATCAAGAATTATAATCCTTGATAATTATGATAAGGTGATATACACATGAGCAAATTTCTATGCCAATGCAACACTAAGTCCAACAAGTGTGAACAAAGTGAAGCAAAAAAATTCTAATGTCAATGCACCACTAAGTTCAATGTGTGTGAATAAAGTGAAGCAAAAATGCCAATGTATGCCCCACCTTAAAGTAATTGCTAAACACCATGCTATGAACAATTTCTTCAAGGTAGAAAAATGATCAATGTCATGCAATTAAGGTCATGAGAGCCTATTTGGAAAGCCCTATTCCAATGATATGGTTCAAAATGAAGCCACCTCAAGATAAGGGGTTTCCCCCAATGCAATGTAGCAAACATCACAAGAGATGAACACATAAGGGATCCACAGACCTGGGTTCAAAATACATCTTTTTTACCATAGTGTAAATGAGTTTGGACCTAACATCATTCCCCAAATACTCATGGAACAACAAACACAATGGAAGAATGAAACATGAAGAGAGAGAGAGAGAGAGAGAGAGAGAGAGAGAGAGAGAGAGAACAAACTTTGGGTTTACATGGAAGAGACCTAAATGTCTCAATGCCTTGCATCATCCCCAAAAGGAAAACACAAGACAAAAAGAAAAAAAATTGTTACATATAGAAGAACGAAGATACAAATAGAAGAATTCCATGATAGATTGTTTTCCATTGTATCCTTGTGCCAATGAAGCAACAAGGGTCCTCCAAAATAAACTCACAAACATAAAGAAATTCCAAGTAGCACAACACAGGGGATCACATCATTTGCAAGAAAACACAAAAGAGTACCACACATGTGAGCCAATCTAAAGCAAATCATTTGCATCCCAACCTTGCTCATTATATATGGAAGGTAGATAACTAGCCAAAGGGACTACAACAAGTGTCATACTAGGAGAATCACCAAGTTCAACACGTGATGAATCACTCTCATCAGGAGAATTATCACAGTTGCCCCCATCTAAGTCCATAGATTTTGAAAACAATAAAGATAGTTTTTTATGCACTTGTTCATCAATTTTAACATCCTCATCTTCATCATCCAAGTTTATTACAATGGGAGGTCTTATGGCAATTTCATTTGTATGTTCTTGTTTCATTATTTGTGTTGGTTGAGTCATGTATGGTTCAGTGTCATGTTTGGGTGAAAGTTTTAATTGACCTTGATTTTTTTGCATAGGTGTTTGATCATTAGGTAGCATTATTTTCTTTTCTACCGATTGACGAGAAATAGCACGACATCTACACTAACACTCTTTAGCATCTATATTTCTTCATGTTTGGTTTTCAAGTTGTGACGGGGTAAGAACGGGTTTCTCAACCATTGGTCTCTTTTCTTCCTTGGGGGGGGGGGGGAACTAAAGGGACCATCAAAGGTTGGGAAACTACTTTCTCTTTAGGTCTATACACTTGTTTTTCTTTTGATGGCACAAAGGTTATCTTTTGATTGTATCTTGGTCTCTTGTACAATATAGGTGGAGGAACTCTAGCATAGATACCTTGTGAATTTGGAAGAGCATTTTCTTTGAGCATGGATTCATCCACAACTTGTGGGGTGGGAGGAATATTGCTAAGAGATAATTTTGTTATGTACTTTTCCTTAAGTTTTTGATGACCTGAAAAATAAGTCTTCATGAGGTCTAATTGTTTCCATGGGTTGAGTCCAAGAATAGTCTAAGGAAAATTTTCAATGTCAAGACAAATGATTAAACCCATTATGATGCACTACATATATTTGATTTTCAAAAGGGAACTTTATTCACTTGTGGATAACCGAAAGGATGCCATTCATGGATTGTAGCCATGGATAGCCTAACTTCACACAAAATTGGTCTAAGGTCAGGATGATAGAGAATGATACATCTAATTGTTTCAGTCCAACTTTAAGAGGAAGTGTGGTCAAACCTATCGTAGGACGAGAAAAACCATAATTATTTTTTAACCATGCTTTCGATTGTTCAAGAGTCTTGATAAAGCTCATGCACATACAAGAAATCCTCAGTGATCACATTCTCTACACACACGGTATCAATGAGTATTTCTCATGTAGGTTTATCATTCATGTGTCTGACAATATGGAGAGGACCATCACGTGCATGTATAGATGCATCAACATTTGTGAAAGTTATGTCGAGTAATAAAGTGGTTTGGCCCTTACAAATTGAACATCTATTAAAGCAACCATGTTGTCTATACTATATTCATCATCATTCTTCTCATCATTCTTATCATCGCAAGCTTGCACAAAGTTGGATGCACAATTTGGCATTGGATTTGTGAAAATTTGTAAGTTTTTATTTGGTAAGGCCATAGATTTGTTTCCTTTTTCATTAACATTGGACAACTGGATGTGATTAGTATCGATGAGGTCTTGAACTTGATGCTTAATATGCATGCATTATTTTGTATCATGTCCATATGTACGATGATATTGACAAAAGGCTTTTGGGTTGAAGTTTTGACATAATGGTTTTGTTGTATCCACAGGTCTAATTAGTGGTAATTGGATTAAGTTCTTGGTCAAAATTTATACATGATTAAATGAAGGGAATAAGGAAATTGGGTAAATTATTTATCTCTCACTCTAAATTGATAGGGGGTTGGATTTATGGTTGTAACTTGTGGCTCAATGTGGTTAGTTGTTTGAGGTGTTTTTATCTTGATAAAGTTATTATTTTTCTTTTTGAATGGTTGATAGTTGTGTTGAGGTACGGATTCAAATTTCTTAGTAGGAGTTGAAAAAGATGCTTCTTCATACTGACTAACCACATTCTAATAGTCACAAAAATTCATACACAAGTGTGTAAATGATGGATATCTCATCAATAATATCTTATCCCTAATGTCAAGTTTTAAATTCTCAATGAACACTCTCTGAACATTTGCATCAAGAAGAGTAAGATTGATTTGTGGGTATAGTGACTGATATCGTCCTATGAATTTTGTCATTTTTTCATGTTTTTGCCACGTCTCAAATTTTTCTTACCTATAATAATGTTAGGCTATTTCAAATATTTATGGAAAATGAAATTTATCAGTTTTGACTTGTGATAATTTAATATTTCAATGTCATTTGAAATATAATTGTATTCATATGATTGAATATGAAAGATGAATATGATGTGAAATGGAATCTTTTCGTTTCGAGCATTGGTTAATGGTTACTAATGAAACTCTACAAGTGCAAGTGTGTGAATGTAGGAATAGGTTGAATACCAAGAACATGCTTGAGGAAGGAGTATTTATCTAGATGATGAATAGTAAGCATGATGGAATTTGGAACGTGCACACACCACTGAAAAATCATAGCATCTGCATTTAAGTTGCAATTTGGTAGATATCATTTTTCTTGTGTGAAATGTATAAATGATTAATTGGGTAAGCTTATGAAAATGAATTATTTGAAGCATTTGCTTTACCTTGACCATTTGATGCTAATTTCATAATAACAATGGTGTCGGAAATATAAAATTGTTATGTGCATATTAACTATTCTTGAGTAGAACGATAAAATTAAAATAAAAAATAAATACCCTTGTGAGAGGTAAAAAGGAAAGAAACGATGAATATATCTATATATATTATTGTGGTATTTTTTTCCTTTATTTAAAATTAAAATTCTTTATGTGAAATTAAACACTTGGGAATCAATTTAATTGATCGCTTTGGGAAAACAATGGTAACACCTTTTAACACCATGAAAATAACTAACACCCATACTGGCAAGAGATTTTATGCCCAAAAAGCATGGAGGAGTGAGTGGCTAAGTATGAGGAGGATGTGGGCGAGTAAATACCACCTCCAATTTTAGAAAATGCAGAATCCTTGGTCAAAGGACGATTTGGAAGAAAAGAAGCGGAGATCTTGTAAAAAAGCAAAGGAGATTTTGGAGAAAAGATCACGAGGAAGTAGCGAACCTGGGGAATAGGATTTGTTTCCATATTTGATAGAGAAAAAATCATCGAACACACTTAGCGAGAAGGAGGTAATTTGAGCCTTTTTTATTAGGTTTTCATGATGTTTCCTTCTCTATAAAATTATGACCTTTCATGCTCTTAATTTGACCCTATTCAATGAGAAAAAATCTCTTAGAAACATTATTTCTTATGTCTATGCATTCGTTATTCTTTTATCACTGATAAAATATGTGTTTAAACCTATGATTCTATGTAATTCGAACCCAAATTCTTGTATTGTTTACTGAGTAAGGTGGGAAAAACCACTATTTATTTTCTTTGTTCCTATGTTGCCATGCAATGTTCTATCTAGTCGAACTTATCCTTACCATAGTTGGGTCTTTGTTTGCATGATCCCACTTTGTGGGGAGCCATAATTGGTGTAATATATTCTATGTTAATGATTCTTACATATCTAGTTGTGTTTGGCAAACCCCCATTTGGGGTGACATCTTTGTAATAGCATTTATTCGTGTTGCATTTTAGGGTTTAAGGAGCCACATAAAGATGGGTCTATGTTCTTATAAATAAGGTATCTAATGTATCTATGATCACCAAATATGGTGATCATTCCTCTTAATACACCATCAAATGATACCATCATTCAAATAAATATATATATATATATATATATTGATGAATAATTTCATCATTCCAAACATTCCAAACTATCAAACGATACCAATATTTTGATATCTAAACCTATTGTCAAATAGTTCCACCGTTTTGTCATAACAATGGTCGAACGATTGTCATTATTCTATTATGTATCATGTTTTTGAACAATCCTTATAATGCCAAACTAGAAGTTGATACAAAATGATTGATAACATTTTGATTATAAGAGTAATATGATGCATGTTACATGAGACAAGTTATCAATGTCAAATCTTGTGACAAAGGCCTTAGCAAGTTGAGGGATGTTCTTATTCCCACCAATGCATTTTGGGTATTATCATTTTCCAATATGATGTGTATGTATATGTATATATATACATATATTAGAATATATATACATAGGTGTCGACTGAGTTGATAGTTATCAGTGTCGAATGATAAAATTAAATTGATTTCTATATAAATTAAAGGGTGCCTCTGTTATATGAGCGACACCATTGTCGATCGCAAAGATATATGAATATATTAATGGAAATTAATGTTGATCGATAGCATGCTTATCATTCTAATGATAGCATGCATATCAACCCATGTTGTGAAAAATGATAATGAGAACATATCGATATCCTTCCCATAGTTCAAATCATGAATAAATAACCTAAGTGATGATTAAATCTTAAAGACTAATCACCTTGTTTTATTTGATATTGTTGAAATGAAAAGCATGGATGAATTTGTGATTTCTTTGATAATATCTTATCAAAATAGAATAATACTTTTATCAGAAAGCCAAGAAGGATGATTCCAATTTTTTACCAAACTTAACATTCTTTTGACTAATTGTTCAATTACTTAGTTTTAAATAAATAGAACATTTGCAAAGATCATAATGGAATAAGAATAACGTTGTGATTTTTCGAGAGAAGTAAGTCAGAAATTATTGTTTTGATTTTGATTGAACACAGATTTATTATGAAGTTGATTTTAGTTTTTTTTCATGTAAAACCAAACTTAATATTCTTTAGACTGATTGTTCAATGACTTAGTTCTAAATAAATAAAACATTTGCAAAGATCATAATGGAATAAGAATGGTTTTTTGTTTTTTTGAGAGAAGTAAGTCATAAATGAATGTTTTGATTTTGATTGAACATAATTAACTATGAAGTTGATTTTAGTTGTTTCATTCTAGTTGAATTTTATATTCTTTCTAAGTTCTAGGGACTGTTTGGTCTTTGTATTTCAGTTGAATCTAATTGTGCATTATGATGAAAGTTGACATCTTTCTAAATATGGAAATCTGTATGTAAAGTGGAACTTTCTTTTGCAAAGAACGTATATATGCATATACATTTTTTTACAGAAGGCCATATATGTGTACATGCATATATGTGTACATGCATTAATCAAATCCAGTTTAGTTCCTTACATTTATTTGTTTAATTGAAATAACCAAGATGAGACAAACATAGACTATGTTTTAGACTGCTTGATTCTTTATCATGAAAAGATTGGCTAGAAAAACTACTAGAAATCAGGTTGAATGTTTTTCACATTGTGTGATTTGGATAAGATGTATGTTATCTTATATGTTTGAGAGGTTACCTTTCGGGACTGGTGCTGAAAATGGGTTAATAAAGAGTATAGGTTTTGCTTTTCCAAAATTTATTATTTATAGTTGTATATAACATATTCTTGGCCAAGCATTTGTACTCCATTATGTTGAATGGTCTAATTTATATGATGTAACTCTTTCATTTTTGAACATAGATCTTGCATGTTCTAAATGCAAATAGAAATGCATGTAGTTGTTAGGCATGCACCAAATTCCACCTTTCATATCATATTACTTGGATACCTACAAGGGTTAGTCTTCACAAACAATATAATAACATAAACATGAATGAACTCATACACACTTTGACATGATGCTTGGATCTTGAATTGCTGCAACAAATCACTAAAATTTTGCTCATGACTTGCTTGATAATGCTCTTGACAATAATTATTGCTCAATAATGCTAGATATCTCTTTTTAGTTTTCAAATGATGCAATAGCTAGGTATTTATACACAATTATTCTAATTTCCCCAAAATTAAATCACGATAGCCAAATTTAGAAATTTAAAATTCAAATAATAAAATTTCCACATCAATATATTTTAAGTTGGAACCAAAATAGGGGGACATAGGCGCCCTAGGTGTCAGTGTCCCAAACCTATTTTCTAAGAATTAAGGAGTGGAGGGAAAATATTAAATGAATGCATTTGTTTTGTACTTGTAATTTGTCAAAAAATGATAAAATAGGCCACATAATGCATAATTTAGGAAATTGGGTGTTAAATTAGATCCAATTACTTAAGGGGAAGCAAAACATAGTATGAAATTGTCATGGGTTACAATTTACGATGCTACAAATACTATGGTGGTTTTGGGTTCCCAACTTCCTATGAGGTTTTTATGACACCTTGAATACCTATTATTAAGCTAAACACATATTTTGGTTAAAAATAATAACCACCTGGCCAAGAAATAACAACAAGCGAAGCACCCAAATCTAGTAGGTTAGTAATTTGGTTTTAACCTACATAATCGTATGCCATTAATTTTTTTTTTTAAGGAAGGGTGTTGGTATATGACAACCAACTTGGATGTCTCATTTAGAGGATGAAAATTCTATATAAACAAGGCTTAATTAAGGTGGTAGTAATGTAACGTACTTAGCAAGTAAGAAACTTTTGATTACATAGATGTTGAAAGATTGAAGATAGAAGAGGAGAAAGGAAAGATTGTATATAATCTCTAATCATGAAGATAATATAGACTTGGGCCTCTCTTCTTCGTGGATTTTTTTCTCAAAGGGGTTTATTCATGTAAACATTGTGTTATGTGTTTATTTCTTATGTTCCATATTTTTTTGAGTTGTTTCAATTTATTTTCTTGTAATATCCATTTGGTTGTGCCCATGGATGGGCCCTCTAAGGGGGCACCCCCCTCCTAAATCTAAGGACCTAGAAGATAACATTTCCTGGACAATTTTTTAAAGTTGGAAGAAAGGTCTTCACGTTTCTATCTCCCAATTGGACACCAAATTTAAGTGTGTGAGATTGAGTAGTGTAAGGTCAGACATTGTTTAGTCTAGATCTTTGGGTAATATTTTGTGTTTGGAAACTTGGTTACAACTTGCTTAGTAGGTCGACTACAATTGTATTATTTTTGTCACATTTTGGGAACTTCTTGTGTAGGAAATGAGTTATATTCTATTGTATAAAGGGTTTGGACCTTGTCAAAAACTCATTTTACCTTAATAAAAAATTGCAATGATAATTTCCTGTAAATAAATTCTTTCTTTTTTACTAAAAACTAAAAAATCTTATTCTAATCTTAATTGTGGAAAATAATCAAGAAATTAATATGAAAATAATAGATTTTCTTATTACTTAATTATAAAATCCACTTACAAACTAATTTTAGAAACTTTTTTATCTTTAATTCTAAAATAGAATAAGTATGATAATTCATTTTCTTACATTCGCATTATGGAACACATTTAATATTTAAATTAATTAATTAAATAATTAAAATTACATCAATTTTTAATCTAAGAGGAGTAAATTAGAGAATTAAATCCATCATTCACATTAGAACACAACCTTACCAATACTTGTCATTAAGCTTCTAGTTAAATTTACAATAGGGAAAAACATGCTAAATTGTTATCAAATTTTTTGTTCAAGACTAAAAAAATAAAATTAGGTCTTTACAATTACAACACACAAAAAATACCACAAACATAACCTCATGATTAAGATATGATCAAAACTTGGGAGATCTTCCCTCTAAATTTAGATACTCTGTTACAATATAGAAAATTAATTAAAATTAAACAAGGTCCAAAACACACAAAATAACATTTAGAGAAATGAATATCTTAAGGTACCAAAAGTACTAATTTATTTGTTACAAGAACAAAATGATTTAAATCAATGAGTAATGAGGTATACAGCCTTAATGTATATATTAAATCTTGTCCAAATTTAATTATTTAGTTCAAATATCTCAGTCCAATATCACATATAAAAGAATTATATGTTGAGAGATATTCTGTAATGACATCAATAGATTGTCATGTCATGACCGTGTACATAAAAAAACTAAAACACAACTAATACATATTAAAAAAAAAACTAAATTTGTAAAATAACAGTTAATTAGATAATAAACAAATAAAATAACCCTTACATAAATAAAAATAACTTTAGATAAAAATAAAGTATCATAACATAGCAATTCATTAAATACTAAATCCATAAATTCTATAAGTATTATAATTCAAAACATTCTCAATGAAAATGGATGTGTTAGATTTTTTCCTTATAAGGAATTGAAACCAAAGGGTGCTTTATGCTCTACATCTTCATCTTTATAAGAATTCAAGGCTATAGGTATCCTTTTAGGTATCTTGACTACAGGGATTTTTTTTGTTTTTCGAGAAAAAAAAAATTGATTGACGAATCTTTTCTAATCACTAGACGTCTGTGGAAAATCGTGGTGAATTGCAATTTTTTTAAACTAATAAAATATTTTCATTGGCAATTAAAACTTATTTTCAAACCAAATATTTTCATTGGTGAATTAAACCTGTTTTCAAAACAAAACAAAAAATCGTTGGCGATTAAAAAAAATTTCAAACCAAAAAATTATTTTCATTGGCGAATTAAACCTATTTTGAAATTAATAAGAAAAAAACATTGGCAAATTAAACATAATCTCAAACTAATAAAAAAAATTCAATGGCAAAATATCAACGCAAATCAATATAACCACGACCGTTCGATGAATTTTCGATACGACTATAGTTGCATTCCGGAAGTAAACCTCTAAAGCATTAGACTTTTGAATTGAAACCTCTGGAATAACACTAGAAATGTTAGATGCGAACATGAGGCGAGATCAAGGCTCATCACTCATTGCAGTAATGAACCCGATGGGTTGAAGGATTTTTGCGATGAGCAATATAAGAACTTAAGTGGCAGAAATATGCACGTGCATAAAGTTTGTTTTAAAAGAGGGACCACCTAGGAAGAACGTAGGACCAGGGATTAAAAGCTTAAGAAAGTTTTACACAAAGGATGTAAAGGTCAAACAAGGCTGAACTATCAACCTTATAAAATAATTGAATCTCTGAACCAAAGTAATGAAGGAAATATGTGCGAAGGATATTCCATATATGTAGCCAGATGTCAACGCAAATCAATATAACCACTATCGTTCGATGAATTTTCGATGGATGGTTGTAGTTGCATTATGAAGTAAATCTCTGAAGAACTAGACTTGCGAATTGAAACCTCCAGAATAACACTAGAATCGTTAGATTTCTAGAAATCAATGGTTGAAATTTTATTACTTATTAAATCACTTAAATTCATGACAACCAAAATAATATGAAGGAACGATCCGAACCATAAAAGGAACTATAGCTCAAGGTGTGAAATATTAAGGAAATATTAAGAAACTAGTGTTAAATTTTGTGCTACTAAAGGAGCCTTTTAAGCACATATTTTTTTTATAGTTAAATAGTTGCTATATGGGGCAACACCCTATATTAATCAAAAATAGTTTTTATATTCCTTCATTTCCACAAAATATTACAAACCCAAATATTGAACGGACTGATATTGGACACTTATATGAATTACAAACCATCACAAACTAAAATTACCTTCCACAGACGCCAGATTATGCATTGTTGTATCCAACCTCGTTGGTCTTTTTGGCTTTGATTGCATTTAGAATCACCGGACGATCACCACCACAGGCATTATGGGTAGGATGGTTTTCTCATTCCTCCTAGCTCTTGGTGTCATTTGCTACCCATTCTTTACCAGTTCCCAACTACCAATCCTCCTCATTCGAAGACCACCTTTCCCCATCGAGAGCTTTTTCCATCGCAAATTCCTTCACCCAACCCTTCGATTGGTCTTTGAGAATGTCAATCGCACGCAGAAGAAAGTGGATACACCTTTCAGTCTCCCCCATCAGTTTTTGAGAGTTGCATGGTCCAGTGAGCACACCAAGGGAAACTTTGGTATCGACCATTCATTCCCACCAGCCTTGTAGTAGTGCAATGGTAGAGGGGTCATGAAATCATCATCAATGTTGTCTAGTGTCGCATCAATATTTTCCAACAGAGAGTATGGAAAAATCATTTGGCATAGCTTCTTCCCCTAAGCTTTCAGGACACCCATGTACAAGATCATTTCTAGAAACATGGCAGGTATTTATGAATTCCCCTTGAGCTTATGGGTAGCCAACAGAAATTTTGGGCCCAAAACACCCTTCATCACCTGGAGCACTAGTGGGTGCTTGGACACCATTATCCCTTTCAGTCGTTTCTCAGTGATTTCACCATGGAAAGCATTTTTCTGCTTCGTGGGATTCAAAAACAAAGGAGTCTACATTGCACCTTAGTGTTTGTCAAGAGCATTGAGCCAATTTGAGAAAAATGAGCACAACAAGCCCTATTTGTAGCAAAACCTCTCACAGCCTTATGGAGACCATACCAAGAAATGAAAACCAACGTCAAATGTGTCATACATTCTTTATGCATAAATTTTTTTGTGATCTTGTCAGTTTCCACACATTTCCCCAAATTCCCAATCGAATTAACCTAGAAATTAATGTTGAGTGATGCCATCCATCTTGTCATTTGTCATAGACATACCTTTTAAGCACTTGTTTTAAAGGTAAGCAAGACATCTTAATTTGGGTCATCCATCTAGTCTGAGGTTTATTCATAGGTGACTGATCTTAAGGTAAAGACCACACAGACATGAAGTGTCGGATTTAATATGGGTTGCTTCATGCCTCCCCGTTGTTGAAAGTTGCACACAAGTTAAATCCAACAAGGAATCGGAGAGGTCGAACTATGGATTTTCTCATGGGTAACTTGGAATAATATTGTCATAATTTTTTCGAAATAATATTGTCACATCAACGATTAAGGATTCAAGTGTTGAATTAAATGTTAATTGTCACATCAATGGTAGTGGTGAATTTTTAAAAAATGTAAAGTGTGAGTATTTCATGTCATACTCATTGTCTTCATTCTAACTTCTATATATACTTCACCAACTTGATGTTCTTCATATCATTTATAATATATTTGGCTTTGATTTCTTTCTTCTCTATTCTCAATTTAACTATGATATTATGGAATATTCATGGCGTGTCATGCTCCCCAAGTGTTTTTGGGAGAAAAGTGTCAGGCCCCGCCTCGTATGTACCTAATACAAACCTATTTTTTTATATGCTTTTCTTAAATTGATGATTAGATATATTGTGGATGATAAATTATGTGATCCTTTGTCAATAATCTTGCATTTCATTTTAACAAATTATGTTTTATTGTCACTACCATGAAGGTGGAATACACTCATATACTATCATCATAAGGAAGTACCATCGAGAGAAAATCAAAAGACTTCTTGATGATGCAAATTTGACCCCATTTGGGGGACGGGGTTAGAAACAAGTAGAGTTAATGTATTTGGAGACTAAGGTTGTGAGGGTTGTTTTAAAATGGCTAATTTATTTAAGGCATGTGAGGGCCTTTAATTGTGATTTATGTGAGGTGTAAGTGGGAGATTAGGTTATGGGAACCCCTTATACAAGTTGAATTTCGTATGGGTCTTTAAATGGGCCTTTAAAGAGGTTTTTTGGTCAAATTTCTTGGTTGGGATGCAAGAAGAAACCCCCTAGGGTCTATATCATAGTGGTAGGGGTCAATTGGGGATATAATAGTGCCACAAGGACATGATTTGACCCCTAAAAATTTCTCATAATGGAGGGTGACGAGTTTTGAGGAAAGGAGGAGATGAACAAAATGGAGGGGTTGTCCAAATGAATGTTTCCTCTTTAATGAGGAAAATACTCTCATTGATGGAGGTAGGTACACTTCACAAATCTCCACCCAAAAGTTGCAAATCGAAACTCCTATATATGTTGGAGAGAAAAAATGAGTGGGGTGTTACCCACTTCACAACTCTCCACCCAAAAGTTGCAAATTGAAACTCCTATATATGTTGGAGAGAAAGAATGAGTGAGGTGTTACCCACTTCTCCTTTTGGAGAACTCTAGTTGAGACAAAAGAATGAAGAGAAGAAGAGAGAAGTCGTTCCTCTTAGGAGGTGGGGATGAAGATAGCTTGGGTTGGAAAGGGAAGGATTATTGAGGAATGTAACTCCCTCAACTAGGTAGAAAAGATATGTCTTCCTCTACTTTCATTCTCCTTTGTTTATTTTATTTTGTAAGAAGGTAGCATGTTATATGGCTCATGGTTGAAGTTAGTAAGTAGAGAACCTTCCTACATGTAATTTGATACTATGTTATTTTTATCTATTTTGTAAAGATCTCAAAGGACTCCATTTATCATCTTGGAGCTAAAGAAATTTTCTTGCTCAAGGGTATGGCTAGAGCCCACGAGGCTCCATGATGCCATTACGGTAGGGTGGAGAGCAAGCCTTGACCAATTGTTTCCTTCTTTGCATTCCTTAAATATATTTGTAAAAATGAAAAAGAGCAAGTCTTGTTCATTGTCATGTTATTTGCCTCAATTTTATGTGTCATTTGCAGTATTGATAGTTTAATAGTTTATTGCAAAAAAATAAATTAATTAAAGGAGTATGTTATTGTTTATTGGCATGCATTTTATATGAATTCTTGGAGGAAAGGAATGTTTGATTTTTCTTGTTTTCGGTTGAGAGTTTATTTAAAAAAAGAAAGAAAGAAAGAATTTGGTTTCTAGTGCAATGGAAAGATATGTTCTTGGGCTATCCTTCAAAGGAAATGATGTATTTTCGTGTTATAAAGTTTCAATACTAAATTTTGGGATGATTATTACAATTACCTTCTATTGGAATTCCTGGTAAGAACATGGTTGTTTATTTGTTTGTAAGAGAAAGTGTTCTAAAATGTTGTGGGTTATGATGATTTCATCCTATGCCAAAACCATTGGTTTAATGAAAATTTTACACTAAAAATAATGACATTTATGTACTTAATGTTAAGATGAAGTCAAGGTTTCATGTAACAATTTAGTTCACATGCCTTGAGAGTTGTATTTGAATCTAGCTTTACTTTTAAAATAGATTACATTTGATTTTAAGACTGTCATGACCACATTCATAGTAGTCACCAAGATTACACTAAAAGAAAAGATAATGGAAAGATAGTACCAAAACAAATAAGCAAAAGTGATAATTAGTTATTGGAGTTTCACTTGGAATGAATAAATAGTAGTAAAGATATATGTTTGATATTCTAACCAGTCCTTAGATTGACAAACTGCATTTATTCGGCATGCTTCCAATTTCAAATAAGGGAAAACATGGGTAGGCAATATCTTCGCTTATAGAAACCTTTCTTACACCTCGATATAATTTTAAACAAGAAGTTCAGCTACACAGTAGTTACACAGAAGAGCAATTACTTGTCTCCGGTGAGGAAATTAATGGGAGGCACTCGATCGTATAAGTTGTTCCATAAACTATAGTTAAAATTATATGTCATCCTATTCAAAATCTTATCTAGAGTCCCAATCAAACCTAGTGGGTATCTGCACCTTTTGCATGCCATATCCCAAAACAATGGCATTCCTCGACATTGCATCTCTCCTAAGCATTTTGTCGAATGCTCGACATGCAATACCAATGCTCCCACATTTAGCATACAGGTCTTTAAGTGTGCTACAGATATGCAAACTCGACTCTAATCCTCTTTTATTACCTGGCCTCCTCTTAAAGCCTTTCAATGGCCGAATGTAGGAAATAAAAAAAACAAGTGAGAGGGTAAGCGGATTTGGTTTCATTCCATCTCTTTGAGTCACGTTGCCAGACGCGATCAAACCCTACACTCCTTTTGTAAGGCATTCCTCCACGCCTCAGACTTGTCGGTTAGAAGATGATATCTTTAGACCACCAGCCTTGGAATTATCGGCCCAAGTCAAGAAGCTGAGTGTCTGATCAAAAGGGAAGAAAATTAGGCATTCTCATCCAATTTTCTTCAAACGCCCTCTCTGCACCATGTTTTTATCCACCTCACTGTGTGATAACCCATTTATATAATCCTTGGATTAAGATTGCAGCTTGGAAGAAACCTTGATTACGATTCTCTGCATATAAAAGTAAAACCATTACTACAAGAGCCTTGACGTGCAACCTTTACATGACTTTCAGATATGGCAGTGTATGCTTTGTTGCGTAAAAGAAATCTTTACCATATGTGCATCAGGTTGCTGCAGCAAAATGTGTGGAGTTGTTGGAAATAATATAATCATATGGGCCAAGAATCTAGTGGTAGAGCAATGTGAGGTTCTTTTGTTGAGTCTGAGAAAATCTTGACATGATACTAGAGCTAGGAAAATGACACAAAGTAGGAGAACATAATTAATAGCATCAATTGAAACCTACATCTTTCATGGTGAAAATAAGATCATCCTTCTGCAGCGGCTGAAATAAAGTTCTTTTATTTTCCTCTTCACCTAACCCACCATATCACTCATGGAGCTCTTTATTTAAAACTAGCTACTAAGTCCTGAAATCTTAAATAAGTCAAGACATCAAAATAAATGAGATTCAAGTCAAAACCATGACAAGCAATTCCTCTTATGGTGAGTACCATTAGTCATATCTATTTTGGAATTGGCATCGATTTTCCCCAGTAATGATCGTGAATCTTTTCACATCAAAGATGATGACCTACGCTGTTATAAATGCAAGCACAATATAAACATGGAAATTTAGCTGAAGGTTACGTTGGATTTTCCCAACAGCCCCATACCTCATCATTATGTCAGTTAATGTTGTTGCAGTGTTAGTTCACTTGGACATGATAATTTATTAGATTAAATCGATCTAAGGCCATCTTCTTGTTGACTCAAAAGCCTGAAAAATGACATTAAATTCGAGTATGATCGTGATAGTATGACATGGCTAGATCAATAGGTTTAGTGAGAATAAGGAATTCTCCTATAATTATAGAGTATGAGAAATAAAATATTTAGTTGTTAAATCATTAATAATATCAACAAATTTGCAGGTTAAATGGGTGTTAGTGCAACTTTTACATTTCAATTTAATATTAATACCGTTGTTACAAATTTAGTTGCATGTGAAGTAAAAATAAATTTGTCATTACTTTGGAATTGATTGTTGTCTCCAATACCAATTTATTCTTATTAAGAACCAAATTTTTTATTTTTTATAAAGTTATTAATGGGTTTTAGTGTTAATAACCAATGCTATTAATACCATTATTATGGTAATACCATTATCTTAGAAAAGGAGTAATAGTAGTATGAGATAAAGTAATAATATATTATTCACAAACAAATTTAATATTAGCATTATTTACTTGGTTAAATGCTCAGGATATTACCAATGTATATTTGAAATTAAATGTAAATAATAATTTTAGGGTTTGAAGTCCCATAATCATCACGTTATTATCAAGTCAAGATCACCTATAGGATTCTTCATAATGTTGTTCAAAAATTTAGCAATTAAATATCAACATGATCTCATTGTAATATTTGAGTTGTCAATAAATAAAAATTCATTCGTTGTCTGATTAGATGGTAACATTATTATCAAGGTCCAAGTGTGAACCCTATAACAATGACATTATAAATGTCTAAATGATTGGCGAAACAATTATACTATCTTTACTTGTCATGAAAAAGTGTGTAATACCATTATTATGGATGAACCACAATTTAGTAAGGACAATACTATAATGAAGGGTTCATGGGGGCAAAGACAATAAGTTGGTGTAGATTAGGGTGTCACATAATCTTTTTTGTAATCAGTGGTTGGGATGATAATATTCTCCTTAATAGGGGTCATTATTGGGTAATTATCAAATTTATTTTAATATTAAATTTTTGGCTATCAACCCATTTATTTTGCTTAAATAGCTACATAATAGTTCCATTATCAATTAAAGTAATAATAGTATTACCCTCGCTATCCACCTATTTTTGGAGTAGAAGTATGTTATGCTAATAGTGCTAATGATAAGCGTGGCATTGATTCTAATATTTAATTTAGGAGCAAACATGAGAATATTGTATTACAATATTAAATAAATATATTAACAATGCTAAATTATAAAATTATCAATGTTAAGGTTATTATTCTCAAGGAGACAATAATAATAATATATCAGGTGACTCTAATAAATCAATACCTCCTTAATCTAAAGACATTCCATTTTGTTATGAGTCCTCAAATTAACTCTGTGTGTGTGTGTGTTGTAAACTTCCTTGGAAGAATTTAGGGTGAATCTATCCTTTCTTTAAGGAGAGAGAGAGGGTCGTATTTAACCATCATTACAAGTCTATTACCAACTTAAATTTGAGGGAAGATTATAATCAAGGGTAGATGCCACAAAAGCCTAAAGGGATAATGTTGACCAAAGAAAACAAAAGTCATCTGTAAAGTATTGGTAATAGAGTATTAAATGTTTTTTATTAGATAAGCAGGGGAAGGCCGCTGATCCCATGGTATAAAGCAAGGACAATAAACAAGAAACAAATTAGGAAAAAATAGCACCTACCACCACCAGCAAACAACAACAGATAGGCCTAATCAAAGCCAAATATGGCACGCAGGCCAAGTAACCAAAATTGCAACCACAGAATCATCAAAAGCATAATAAAAAATAGAATCCCCAAAACAATCCACAAAATGGAAAGTAGAACGTTAATGAGATCAACCAAAGACCAATAGGTACAAATCCACAGCAAAGCTATCAAGAAATAGCTATCAGGGATAGTAAAATTGAGCACCAAATAAAGAGCATACATATGACTAGAGCAAAAAACTCCCAATAATTACCAATCTGGGATGCAAACTCCCTCCCGCCTATCCATCTTCAACTTTAGAACCAAGCATTTCAGCCAACAAAATAGGCCAGCAGGGCAACCTCCAAACTGACAAACCCATAAACTAAAACAGCAACCACCCCAAGGGTGGGTAAAACAAATTGTGCTTCAAACTCATACAAGCAAATTTAAAAGGATCCCGAAATCCAAACCACCAAAAAATGGCTAAGCCCATCCAGACTCTTACATCAAGCCTATTACTAAGAGAAACCAAATTGGAACCTGAAACAGCCAAAGCGTTGATGGGGAAGAGAGCCCCCATCAACCTACTTGCCTCTCCACCTCTATAGGAGAAAGCATATCCCACAAGCAGTACCACCCAAATAAAAACACTAGTAAAACACCAACTCCTGATAATGAGTGGAACCAACACATAAAAACTCTCCACCACAATAGAAAAGTGAGAGAGGTCAGAAAAACTCTGAGGAGCAAGAGCCAACCCAAAGCACCACCTCCAACTGAACACCAACTCAAACTCCACCTCTATAGGAGAGAGCTCCCCTCTAAAAGAGAGGGTGAAGTGAAAACCAAAACCACTAGTGTCACCAATCTCCTACGTGAACCGTCTCCACCTCAAAAGGGACCAACAGAAGAAAAGGGAGTTTCCCACCCCAACTAAAACCACCAACTCCACCTCAAAAGGAGAGGGCTCTGCCTTAGGAGCAGTCTCCACCTCAACAGGAGACCTCAACTGTAGATAATATTATAACAAAATGTATATAATATTATGTATCTAAGGGAAAAATTGTACTAGCTTTACTAACCTCATTATAGTGACTAACATAACTCATAAATATAACTAATGTTATCAAATAGTGTAGGCTTCAATAGTTGCATTATGCAAAGGTGGTTGATCGCGTATGGGATAGGCTGCAAACCTAGTAAAAAGAAAATTGTTTCATTTTCTAGTGAAATTTTTTGGCATGACAAAAGTAAGGGACGATGTTGTAAGAGAAGGGGACCAACCACTGCAAGGCCCCAAGTCACAAAAGGCCAAGAGAGGAATGGTTTCCCTAACTTATCTTAGTTTAAAGGACGGTTAGGATAGAAGGGATGAGAATGATGAGGATTGTGTATCCCTTGATCACTCTACAATCCCAAGAGCTGAAGGGAGACTAGATGAGTCGCTTTCCAGAGTCAACTCTGTGTCTTAGGTATCTCTATGTCCAAGGATAGAAGTGTGGTTCTGGGAAGACAACATGATGCACTAGCGTCTCACAGGTACGCTGGCGTCCATACGACAAGAAAACCAAAGAGACGAGTTAAGGACCCCGAAAAAGGAATAACAGTCTAGTTTAGTAGTTTCGGGAAGTAAAGAACAAGACTAAGAAAAGAGATAAGTAAATACGAATATGATAAAAGAAGTATATTACTGCAAGGGTGACGAAGATAATTTCGTAGAATAATCCTTTCGCTAGTTTTCTTCGAGATCTCTCCACCTACACACAACAAAGAGGGAAATTGTTGGGGTTGTTTAGGGGCCTACCTAAGTTAGACCCTCGTCTTGGTGTTTCCACCTCCACAGACAACCAAGTCTGCAATGATAGAAATAACAATAATGAAGGGAAATACAAGCTACGTATGTAAGAAACACTACAAAACAATATGTGCTTACTCAACCGAATATGATAGAGGAGATGAGAGGATCTTACCACCTCTGTTTAAAGCACTCAAGGCTTGTGGAGTGAATGAGAGGAACTCAAGCCTCTATTGCCAATGTGTTTGTCCTGCGCTCGCACTATCGGTAGTGATGGAGTGGTAGATTTCTGCAATGGAGTGAAGAATGTTGCTACAAAGTTTGAAAATGGATGCTCAAAGCATGGACAGAGTGTACCAACTTGTTCAAAACTTATGCTGAAGAGAGCTATGGATAAAAGAGTGAAGATTATGAAGATATGGATGAAAAATGACCATATTCGGGTCATCCAGCTGAAGAGGGATGTTACTCTGTCACTTCCAATTGAAAATGTAACGCCTCTATAATCTCCAACTGCAGGAATTTTCTAGGGACGTAAATGCGTCGCACAGACATCTACACACCACGTGGGCGTCCCCGATAGAAACGCCCCCACTGACACACAAACAGGGTGCGAAGTGGAATGCAAGTAGTGGGCTTAAGTGGAATTAAACCTTCGCTTTTGGTTTTCTAAAGTTTAAAGGGGTGAAAGGGGAATTTGCGCTAGGGGTGCAAATTCACACCTATACATTTTTCCCCCACTTTAGCATGCACAAGTACTGATGAGTGCTTCATTAAAGTAGAGTGATAAAGAAGTGACAAGGTAAGAGATGTATACTTAAACCGAGGAGGAAGCAGAGCATGGTCTGGCGAACTCGAAAGTGTAGGAAATGACTTCATAGTTCTGTGGAACTACAAAGTTGAAGTATGAAAGTGCCTCACAAGCTCACGGTCCTACAAGGGGGGTATCCTTCAAGAACTCTCACATGAAGGAAACTAGGAAAAGCACTTTACAGCCCCACAGACCTGCAAGGAAGGTATCCCCCAAGAACTCTCACATGAGGGAGACCGAGTAAAGGGGTCTCCGTAGAGTTAGAGAAGGCGACATGTTTACCCGTAGATAGAACACATTAGGAGACGATCGTGTAGGCTAGTGAATGGACAGTCACACAGATCATTGCTAAGTTGTAAGACTTTCAAAGAAGTTCATCAAGAACCCTTCAAAAGGAAGGAGGGTCCAGTCAAGGGACGCATTGTTTGAAAGGTAAAGTCTAGTCGAGCTGCCCCCAAGCTAGATGTAAAGATGTGAAGATGGTCTAGTCGGGCTGCCCTCAAACTAGATGTTGAGGTGTGAAGTTGGTCTAGTCAGGTTGCCCCCGAGCTAGATGCCATATAACTTTGTTGAAAACTTTCGAAGGGGTCCCTCGAGAACCTGACGTGAAAGGGAGGGGTCCACTCAAGGGACACACTATTCAAAATCTTAACATCTTCCTTCTCGAATTGATTCATCATCAAGGAATCCTTTTCAAAGATGTTCACTTCATCAAGGAATTTGAAAGGAAGGAGATGCACTCCTGCAAGGGGAAGACTAAGACCATTCTCGCTTCGGAGGAGGGTTCCCAAGTCCTTTCTTTACGAACCCATGATGAAGGAAACATGTTCCATTAAGGTTTCGAGTTGAGAATGCTATTTTAACAAGGAATTATGTGAAGGGTATTTTGAGAAAAGATTCATTCGGCCACGAATGCATTTTCTAAAGACCAAGTAATGTAGAAGAGGAATTGTCACACATGAGAGGGACAACTCAAGCAAAGAAGAGAGAAAGACAAAGAGAAAAGTAAAATAAAATAGATCACACACAGAGGGCACGGGGGGATCTAGTTATGCGGGGTCAAATCTACCTTTATTTATATTAGGTAATTGCGGAAAGAGGCGTAAGATCATCAATCCCCAACCAGATTAGGAAGAATGCACAAAAGACAAAGTAAAAATAAAAATTTGGGTCAACATGGAAGGAGGCCTAAATGCTCTTGACGCTTTGCATCATCCCCAATTTATCAAAAGTCAATCACAAACATGGAAGAATAGAGAGACATATAGAGGAAGGTTTACAACAAAAAACACCACGCCTGTATCCAAGCACCAACAAGGGTGATGAGGGTCATCTAGGCACATACATCATGATTATGGGGGAACACATCACAACACATACACATATCTAATCTAAACATCAAGAAGAGGGTCTCCCCCTAACACTGGTCAACCAAGAGGTCGTCAGCTTCCCACTCTAGATCATCATAGGGGGAAGGATGATGAGCCTGTAACAGTGTAATGTTAAGGGGAGGAGCTTCCGATCCTCCCGCAACAAGGGCCAAGGCAGAGGGACCAGTGAGGTCTCCATCGCTCATCTCTTGTGGGTCCAAGGTCAACGACCTCACAAAGATCGTTGACAAGGTCAGAACTTGATCCACCAAGTTAAACATACACTTAATGGCAGTGCCATGCTTCACCTCGGCTGAAGAAGGAGTTTGCACCCAAGATTCACCACTGGGCTCACCGAGGGACTCAGGAGCGGTGACAAACTCAGGGGAGTCTAGGACTAGTTTTGTTACTAGGACATAACAAGTAAACTTGGGGCCACCTTTCGAAGGAGGTGGGTTCTTCTTACGTCCTCCATTGCTAAAGGGGCCATGCTCTACCTTCTTCTTCATCAGAAGAGGTGAACTCCCCACAAATGAAACAAGGAGGGTCGAGGGAGAAGAGGAAAGAACCAAAGTAGACACAACCAAAGTGTTCACCATGTCCATGGGCTTTGGGAAAGGCAAGACATCCAAGATAGACGTCAACAAGGGTGGCTCCACCGAAGGAGCGATGAAAACTTGTGCCCTTCCAAGAACATGTGCGCTCATAGCGAGAGCTGAAAGAGATTCAGAGATGGAAGGATGGAAAGAGGAAGCCTCAACAAGAGGTTTCCTCTTCTCCTCCTCCTTTCGTAAGGAGGCTTGCTTAGCTAGGAGAGCCTTTTGCCATCACTTGCGCTCACACACAAGGCAGTTTCTACGGCTCTTCGAACCGGAAGCCGAGATCTGCAAAGGGACAAAAGGATTTTCTTCAACCATGGGAGTGTCTTCCACAGTTGCTTCCAATAGAAAGACAAACTCCTGAATGGGAGAAGGAGGGGTAGGTTCAAAAATGACGAGAGGAGTAGAATTTAATGCCTCGATAGTGGGCCTTTCCTGTTTACTATTTTAGGAATGGGAACAATAGGAGGCCGCGGAGGCCAAGACAAAGAGGACTCCCCATGGGGGCTTTCTGTCTACCAAATTGAACGGTTCTTGGCTCTGTGGGTATGACATGAAACTCAAACGAAGGACACTTGGCCTTTCGCCAAGTGGGCACCATGGGATTCTCTCGCAAATGCGAGATAGAAGAAGATGGTACCATGAGAGGACGGGAAGAAGCATCGGGTTGAACAATGGAAGAGGAAGAAGGAGGATCTTGAGACCACTTCTTTTCTTCTCTTCTACATGCCTTGGCGGCATCGCTATTAGCTTTCATACAAGATCTATGTGAAACAACATAAGGCGACAAAGGGTATCTCACTTTCAGCCTAGTGTACCCCTTCTTATAGTTTTGATACGTGCAGTGTAGGAGGTCCTTCCTAGGTGGGAGAGGACCAAGGGATGTGAGCCAAAAGTAATCTAAGGTATAGCTACCCCATGCAACCGGTGGTCTATAACTGGTGTCGTGGACAACGTGTATCGAACCTCCATGAACAAAATTCAAACACTTGTGTATAACCAAGGGAACTACGTTCATAGCTACTAGCCAGGGGATACCTAGCTTCACTTTGAAGAGTTCAGTCCTCGAGATGATGTCAAACTTAAGGCTTACAGATTTAGGTCCAACAGAGACCAATAGGAAAATACTCCCTATAGGAGGTACGAAAATTTCGTCGTGTGTGTGAACGGTACTCTCAAGTGCATAATACCCATCCTTATGCAAGAAGTTAATCAACATGATCTCCTTAGTTATGATATTCACTTGTGATGTTGGATCATCGAGAACACCTACTACAATATTCCCATTTATCCTCGAAGGAATGTAAAGAGGAGATGGATCTCTGTTGAAGCCCATCGGTAGGTCATGTGAAGTGAAGGTTATGCTTGTACCAATACTCACAGTCTATGTAGAGGGGATAGGTTGATTTAGGAAAGAGGCCATCGCACACACCAAACAATACTTCTACAGAGCCTCCTAAGGTTTATGAGATAAGTTAGTGACCCAATTAAGGTTTCATTGTGTGATACTTTGGAACCTTCCAACTACCCCTACTAGGGGTCGCAGGTTGGGTTGTGAGGTGAAAGCCTCACAACACTCACACCTACAACACTCCTAGGATACGCGGAAAGGAGCTTTGATTATCACAAAATGGAACCAAAATGGTTCACATCGGGTTCACCAAAAATGTAAGAGAGGGGGACCAACCACTACAAGGCCCCAGGTCACGAAAGGCCAAGAGCGAAAAGGTTGCCCTAACTTACCTTAGTTTAAAGGACGGTTAGGATAGAAGGGATGAGAATGATGACGATTTTGTATCCTTCGATCACTCTATAATCCCAAGAGCTAATGGGAGACTAGATGAGTCGCTTTCCAGAGTCAACTCTACGTCTCATGTAGCTCTTTGTCTGAGGATAGAAGCATGATTCTGGGATGACATCGTGGCATGCTGGAATCTCACAGGTGCGCCTGCGTCCATACGACCATAAAACCAGAGAGACGAGGGTAGGACCCCAAAAAAGGACTAATAGTCTAGTTTACCAATTTCAAGAAGTAAAGAACAAGACTAAGAAAAGAGAAAGGTAAATACAGATATGATAAAAGAAGTATATTACCACAAGGGTGACGAAAATAATTTCATAGAATAATCCTTTCACCAGCTTGCTTCAAGATCTCTCCACCTACACACAACAAAGAAGGAAAGAGTTGGGGCTATTTAGGGGTCTGCCTCAGTCAAACCCCCATCTTGGTGTTTTCACCTCCACAGACAACCAAGTTTGCAATGATAGAAATAATGATAAAGAAGGGAAATATAAGTTGCGTATGCAAGAAACACTACAAAATAGTATGTGCTTACTCAACCGAATACAATAGAGTAGATGAGAGGAGCTTACCACCTATATCCAAAGTGCTCAAGGTTTGTGGAGGAGTGAATGAGAGGAACTCAAGCCTCTATTGTCATGGTGTTTGTCCTACGCTCGCACTATCGGTAGTGATGGAGTGGTAGATTGCTGCAATGGAGTGAAGAATGCTACTACAAAGCTTGAAAATGGATGCTCAAAGCATGGAGAGAGTGTGCCAACTTGTTCAAAAATTCTGCTGAAGAGAGCTATGGATGATAGAGTGAAGATTATGAAGATATCGATGAAAAATGGCCATATTCGGGTCGGCCAGTCGAAGAGGGACATTACTCTTTGACTTCCAATTGAAAATGCAATGCCTCTACAGTCTCCAGCCGTAAGAATCTACTAGGGATGTAAGCGCACCATGTGAACATTTGTGCACTGCGCAAGCGTCCTCGACAGAAACGCCCCCACCGACACACAAATAGGGTGCCAAGTGGAATGCAAGCAGCGGGCTTAAGTGGAATTAAACCTTCGCTTTTGGTTTTCTAAAGTGTAAAGGGGTGAAAGGGGAATTTGCGTTAGGGGTGCAAATTCATGCCTATACAGATGCATACGACAAATGAAAGTTGGGTATTATTTTTACAATTCCTTGTGTGCAAGTTGAGGATGTTATAAGAATAATTGTGGGTAGGGAATGGCTTCAGAACAACCCTCATGCTCTATATTATGAGGTAGCTTCGACTTCCTTTGTCCAATTTCATGGACATTTTTCTCGATAAAGATTTCGTGAAGATGCTAACAATATGTTATTTGCAACCTTTCATTTACTCTATTTCTTCGTTGGAGTTGGCACTAGAGGATTACAATTTTGTAAGTGGGTTAGCGCCTATTTGTGGAATCTTCTAGAAAGTGGAATTGCATGCTTCTGCAGCACAGGGTCTTGTCCAGGCTAATATGAGATGGGATCTACTATGTGATACGAAAAATGAATCATTAAAGAGTCTGGAGTTTTGGAGGAAGGTTTTGGGTGATTCATTTTTCTTCTCTGTTGTTAGTTTGTTAAATTTGATTCATGTTCTACTCAAACACTTGGTTGATGGCCTCAACTAATGTTACAAAAAAAAATAGTAATGAACTATGTGACGTGTCACATGTCTATATTTTATTGTATAGTGTAACAGTTCTTGTAATATGTATTTTTTGACTGGTTTTTTTCTCACAGTTAGTGGCTTTTTGGCCAAGCTGGCTATGTACTATATACTTCAATCTTTAGCAATAGCTACTTAAATTAAACTACATTTCATGGCTCCATTCTTGTAAATCCTTTTTTCTTTGATCAATATAAAAATGTGGTTTTTAAAACTAGTAGTAATTATCAACATATATTTTTGATCATAAGTGAGCAAAATTTATTGTGACTTATTAGTGGACATTGATAATGATTAAGGTAAAACAAGACATTTAATTCTCTCTTTTCAATGCGTCGAATTACTCTACCTCGCATTTATTTAATTGAAATTCTCAATCTTTTTGAAGAAAGTGTGGTTGCAGTACTACAGGCAGCGGCACGAATTAATGCCATATGAATATCCAGAGTGATTGATTGGATAGATTTTATAATGAAAATTGTATGATGTACTATAGAATCGTAGATGATGATGTCAACAATCCAGTGATCTAGTGAAACAAGATTTGTAATGATTTCATATCGTTTGAGTGGCACTGGTGATTTTGACAATTGATAGCATGTCGTATTGAGGTATAGTTTGCATGTAGCCAGAGTCTAGACGTCGATCAAATTAAACATTTTAATTGTACATGTAAGGATTAAGTTACATGAATTGATTAAGTTGGTTTTTTGGTTCGCACGAATCATGATTATGATTATACCCAACCTCACACATGACATGTGTGAGGTGTACATAGGGATCAGGCTAGTAGACTGGTAGTGGCACTATTGACTATTGGCCCATAAATAACGATAGTGAGCACTACTGAAATCATTTGTTGAAGGCTAAAGGCTTTACTATTGAGTGTAATATTCTGAATTGTCATAAGGGTTTTCATTTTGTAGGGTTAATAAGGATTCAAGAAGAAGATGATGTGGTATTATTGGGGATACTCTAAATTATCTTGCCTCCAATTATGTATTTACTGAGTAAAAGACTAATTTCCTTCAAGTTCAGAATGGGTGGAATTGGAAAGAGGTTGATCTAGTTCACCTAACTTCTGAGGCAGGTTTTGAACTAGGATGAGGAGCTCTGATGGAGATAAGTGTTATTCTAGTGCATGGAGGTTGCGTGTAAAAGATAGGGGCAATTTTACTACCCCTCATCTTCTGCATGACTCTGGTTCTCAAAGCGGATAAGTACATTTTGTATCTTCACACCTCCCCTTTCCCTAGCATGGTTTGCGAGGCAAGCCTCATGCATTTATATTTTCAGAGCCACATTTGTATTTGAGAGCGCATGCTTTCCCAGGAAAGTCTCATGCATTTATTTTGAATTCTCATGGCCTACTAGGCAAGTTCCATGCAATTATTTTCGAAGCACGTGGTTGACTCGGCAAGTCCCATCACCATGCATTTATTTTTAGAGCGACATTTGTATTACATTGCCACCAATGGTCTAGCAAAAGCTTGGTGCTTACATTTTTATTTGTATTATGTAAAGTAACATATGTGTTTTTATACAAAATAGGAGCTTGGTGCTTGCATGCTCCACTCATCTTTAAAAAGATATGTAATAATGTGACATTGTAATTCAGTTGTAATAAAATAAATGGTTGTGTTATTCTTCATTATTCATTTACAGTAAAGAATTATTTTATGAGTTCAATGTTTATGAATCTATTCAAAACAGTTTTTTTCCTTTAAGAAATTAATTATTATCTATTTATGAAATAATTGAATGCAAATTTAAAACATAAAGCAATACAAATGAAAAAAGAAATGTGTCATCAAATTGATAAAAAACATTATACACTGAAAGTTGTCACTCTTGTTAGGGTTTACCGAAATGTTATTGATTTCTAATTTTTAGTTGACCTTATCTCCCGGTTCTCGATATCATTATTCATTTTATTAAGTCCTTTGCAACGTTAAGTTACCGACCCCTTGGCCTTGATGTCAATCCTAGTGCACTAAAGTTTCAAACACACATTTATTGTTTATATCATAAATTACTCGAGTTTCAACTATTCGATGAACATTTGATGTATGTTTGTATTTGCATTCTGGAATTGAATGCACAGATCACTAGGCTTGTGAACTTAAACCTCTAGAATCACCCTATAACCATTAAATTTACAAAGATCAACGGTTTAGAATTTTCTATCAATGCAGGACAACCATGTACTAATTGTGTAGTCCGGAAGCAACATGTTTATGTTTCAATGTTTCATTCACTTTAATTTGTCATTGATCTCCCTTGGTTCTCGGTATCATTATTCATTTTATTAATTCCTTTCCAACGTTAAGTTACTGACCCCTTTAAAACACATGTTTATTGTTTATATCATAAATTACTCAATTTTCAACTGTTCAATTAACATTTGATGTATGGTTGTAGTTTCATTCCGAAATGAAATGCATAGAGTGTTAGGCTTGCAAACTTAAACCTTTGAAATCACCCTATAACCATTAGATTTACAAAGATCAACTGTTTAGAATTTTTTGTCAATGCAGGACTAAATGGCTTGTTTTAAATGTTGTCAACCATGTACTAATTATGTAGTCTAGAAGCAGCATGTTGAAATTTCATTCACTTTAATTTTAAAAAAAAAGCACTTCCTATTGCTAACTGATTTTATTTTTAAGTGAGAGGGTCAGCACACAAGGAGATTTTAGTCTTCAGATTGCTCATTGCAGTGCACCACCCTGTTCTGGGTTCCAAAGTTCCACTTCCAACAAATCCAATTCAGTTTCCATGACTATCAGCATTAATCTTTTCAAGAGTCTTAGTCAAAATTTGAGTAAGTGAAAGAATTCCTATGGTTATGTTTCATCGTTTGACATTTCTTAAAATCTTATTTTGTCAAACTTTGAAGTTTCGGTTTAGGGTTGCAAAACTTAAGAATTAAGAAAAATTAAGGAAGACTAATAAGGAATTCACAATTTCACATTGTATAAGCATGTCTACCACCAGTACCACTAGAGCAATGTCAGATAAAAAAATATATTATGCAAAATTGCTTAAAACCCCACGTTTCACTCATGAATACCATGATATTTATGATCCTGAAATATATGGTAGGCGTACCTCTAAAATTAGATTTTCATCTCAGACTAAGGTTGCAAAGCATGTGCAAGTTAATAGTATGAGTACACCGTGGGTAACTGGATTAGGGCGCATGATGTTACATGAAGTTTTCCCTTGCCCAGAATTTAGCATGGTATGTGCCCAAAATTATGATGATAACAAAAGAGAAATTGTTAATAAAGATAACAAAGAAGAATTTTTATCCATTAACGCAGAAGAACTTGGAAAATTTTTGGGGTTTACAATCGAAGAATTTGGAAACGTCCACATTGACCTAAAAAATATTGCTAGTGATTATGAAGCAGTGGATGAAAGGAAGAAGAATTACTTCATAAATAAAATAGTTTAGGATAACATACAAGTTAGAAACAAATTGAAAGGTGATCATAAGCCTCCTTATGATTTTCATATTTTTAGACCATGGGTTTAGTGTTGAAAATGAAGGTAAAACTGTAGTAAAAATGTAGCTTAAAACTTGTAAATCCTATGTAACTATAGATTCAATTTTAGTATTCTTTGGACCACAATTACTTGTGTATGATTGATCTTGAATTAGATCAATTTAATGTTGTAGAAAGTAGATAGAAGATTGTAGACGAAATATAACACATAATAGAAAGGACACAACATGTACATGGAGAAACCCTTTCGGAAAAAAACTCCACCAGAATTGGTCTTGCTTGTATTATTTAACCTTTGAATAAGATTACAATAACACCGATTCAATTCTCCTTGATATGCTTCCTTGTTTTTCAACAAATATTCTTCACAACCTAAAATATTTTCTCACCAAAACCCTCTTATACAATTGTTGCAATAATAGATAATATATTTTCTTATAAAACACATAAGAGTTATCAAATATAAGATCACAAAGCCTCTTGAGAAAATTCATGCCTAAGGTTGCCAAATTGAGTTCACACATGCATGAACAAGTCAATCCAAAGTCTCCCTCAAATTTGGTGCCCAAGACTGAAGTGTTAACCTCATAGTTGTCAAAAATATCTCATGTAAGCTCATCCTCAAACTAGGCACCCAAACTAGGTCCCACTTAACTTAGCATTGTAAATATCTTTTCATGCAATAGTTGTAACTCAAAGATGCCAACTTGGGCGCCCAAGGTGGGACCAAATTAATCTTTGTTAACTTAAATATATCTATCACCGATTCATGCAAAATAATATGCATGAATGATCCTTCATTTGTTAATTGAATGTATCCACCTGTTATCTGTCCATGCAACTCAAGTCAACTAAATTTAACTAACATGCAATTGAAGATAACTGAAACATAATTGAACTGAACTGAACCTCGTAAACATCAATCCCTATTTTATAGGAACTCAACATGCGTAAACCAAAATCCCTATTTTGTAGGAACCTAAGATGCATATATGAAGTGTACTCAATTCACCAACTAGTTAACTGAACCAAGATGGGTCTCATCTCCCATGTAGGAGCCCATGTGCTCCTATTTTGTAGGAGCTCTCCCAAGGCATCCCCACATGCTCCTATTATTTAGGAATAATTACAAATGTCAAATTAAATATTTATTTCATTCCAAATCAATCTCTTCCTAATCCTAGTGTTGTGGAACACATTCCAAGGACTTAGGAGATACATGAAATATGTTTAGAATGCAATTAAATGGCATCCTATTCCTAGCATTCTCCCACTTGACATTATACATTGAAATTATTCTAAACAAGGAATCATTATTATAAATCAAGTATAGGACTCAAGGCCAATGCCCTTCCTACACCAAGAGAACTTTTCTGTAGGAACCGATTTCATAAGATAATCTGCAACATTGACCAAAGTGTCAAGTTCTTAATCAATACCTTCCCACTCTCAATCATTTCTTGCACAAAGTGATACTACACATTAACATGCTTAGTACAATCATGATACATAGGATTTTTGGCTAAAAAAATAGCACTCTGGTTATCACATTCAAGTTTAATTTGCTTGCAATAAAAACCAATACCTTTCCCAAGTCTCTGTAACCAAACTACCTCTTTGGAGGCATGTGTAGAATCCATGTACTCTGCTTCTATGGTGGAAAAAGCAACCGTGGAATGCCTCTTACTCATCCAACTAAACGCGGCTCCAAACAAAGTAAACACATAACCACTTGTTGACCTTCGACTATCTAGGTCTCCTTCCCAATCTGAATCAATAAATCCTTGTATGTCCAATGATCTATGCATAATATCAATATCATTAGCACCATGATAAACCAAACAGTAATCAGAAGTACCTCATAAATATCTAAACACCCTCTTAACATAAATCTAATGTTCTTTACCAAGGTTAGACATAAACCTACTTAGAACACTCACTGTTTGGGCTATATCTGGTGTAGTATAGACCATTGCATACATCAAACTACCAACTACACTAGCATAAGGAATCTCAGACATTTCCTCATAATCAAAATCAGATTTAGGACTCATGTCTAAACTTAACTTTGTGCCAACCGGTAAAGGAATATTAGTTGTTTTACTATCATGCATGTTAAACCGTTTCAAAATAGTATCAACATAGTTGCTTTGACTTAAGAAAATCTTTATGTTACCTCTATCTTTGTTGATCTCCATACCAAGGATATATTTTTCAGCCCCAAGATCTTTCATCTCAAATGTGCTAGAGATTTTTTCTTTCAATTCTTTGATCGTGACGTTGTTGTTACCAATAAACATGTCATCAACATACAAGATAAGAAGTAAAAGTTTATCATCAATTATTTTTATCTAAATACAATGATCTTCCTCACTCCTAACATAACCAATTTTTAATGCAAAAGCATCAAACTTATGGTACCACATTCTCAATGATTGTTTCAATCCATATAAAGATCTCTTTAACCTAGAAACCAATTCTTCTTTTCCTTTTACAACAAAACCATCAGGTTGCCTCATATAAATCTCCTCATCAAGATCCCCATGCAAGAAAGCAGTTTTCACATCCATTTGCTCTATCTCAAAATCAAAAGCAGCAATGATAGATAAGAGGAATCTAATAGAAGTTAATTTAACAACAAGAGAGAATTAGAGATAATATATTTCCACAACATGAGAGAATATTTTATTAAAGTCAACTCCCTCTTTCTGGGAGTAGTCCTTGGCTACTAATCTAGCCTTGTACCTTCCAATATTACCATCTGCTCCAGTTTTCTTTTTAAAGATCCATTTACAACCAATGGCCTTTCTTCCTTTGGGAAAACTCTCAAGATCCCATGTGTCACAAGTATACAAGGAAACAATTTCCTCATGCATATCTTGTGTCCAAAGCTTGTTCTCATTCGAAGACATAGCTTCCCTGTAAGATCTAGGTTCATCATTAGTACTCAACAAAGCAAATATACAATGGAAATCAAGTGGGATATACCTGTTAACGGGATTTTGCTGTCTTGTGGATCTTCTCAATGGGGTTTCTACCTCTTCCTCAATATGCTCATCATGAGCATCTATCTTAGAAATCTGTGAACTCTCATCCAATCCATCCAATTTTTCTTCAACATGTGCATCTTCTTGCTTCGCAGTATTTTCCTCAAAATGCATTTTTCGAGAAGTATCCTTCTCCTTTGGTTTTTCTTTTCCTGAATAAGCTCTAAATTCCTTGAAAATCACATCTCTTGACAAAGCAATTTTTCAAGTTAGAGGGTTCCAAAGCTTGTAACCTTTTACATTTTCACCATAACCTATGAATATACATTTTTGTGCTTTTGGATCCAACTTAGATCACTTTTCTTGAGGCACATGAACAAAATCCTCACAACCAAAGATACTTAAATGTGCAACACTAGGATTCCTACCTAACCATATTTCATAAGGGGTTTTATCTTCAATAGATGAACTAGGAGATCTATTGATTAAATAAAAAGAAGTCCATACAACCTTTGTCCAAATGCACTGATATATCTTAGCACTCCTTAACATGCTCCTAGCTCTTTCCATTAAGGTTTAGTTCATCCTCTCTGCTACTCCATTTTGTTGTGGTGTATATGTAGTAGTTTTTTGTCTCACAATTCCTACATGCTTACAATAATCACCAAATTTCATAGAACAATATTCACCACCATTATCTGATCTCAACACTTTTATTTTATGATCTAATTGTTTCTCAACTAAAGCCTTAAATTCTTTAAAATTATTAAACACATCAGATTTGTTATGCATAAAATAGATCCAAGTGTATCTCGAGACATCATCAATAAAAGTGACATAATATCTAGATTTTCTAATAGAGTCAATATCCACAGGACCCAAAACATTTGAGTGAATAATCTCTAATAATCTTTTAGCTTTATTTGTTCCTTTAGGAAATGAAGATCTAGATTGCTTTTCAAACACATAATGCTCACAAAAATCATTTTTGCCAATATTATAATCAAGAATATCGTCAACCAATTTCTTATTAAGAATGGTCCTAAGACCTTTTTCACCTATGTGGCCCAATCGATGGTGCCACAACATACATGTATTTTCAGCTTCAATTATATTAGTTGATTTATTCAAATTAGAGGTATTCAACTTAAACAAAGTCCCAATCTGAGATCCTTTAGCAACCACCATATTCCCTTTCACCAATCTGCAACCACTTTTATCAAATGTCACGTGCATTCCATAATCATTAAACTTAGATACAGAAAGTAGATTTCTAGCAAGTCCTAGAATATGTAAAACATCATTAAGGGTATTAACTCTACCATCACTGAAACACAACTTTACCTCTCGTTTGCCCACAATCTTTGTTGTGTTATTATCTCCAAATAAGACATTGCCTCCATCATATTTTGTATACTTTGAGAACCACTCCTTGTTAGGAGTCATATGATAGGAGCAACTTGAACCAATAATCCAAGAGTCATCACTAACATTTTTACATGAAATGATCAATGCATCATTACCGTCATCTGAGAATTTCTCTGTAGAAGCATCCGAACTCTTTTTCTTGCTCTTACAATCCTTTATATGTCCTTGTTTTCCATAGTTCCAACACATTACCTTACTCTTACCAGGGGTTTTAGACCATTCTTTAGACTTACCCTTTCCTTTCTTGTCTCCCTTAGGTTCCTTTTCCTTAAGCTGACCTCTTACAAACAAGGCATCTTGGGAGCCTGTTTAAGACTTCCTCCTCATCTCCTCTGATAAGAGAGTGGGAATTATATTGTCCATCTTCATATCTGTACCACTACCACTGATAGAAATAATTAGATTTTCCCAAGATTCTGGTAAAGAACAAAGTAACAAAATGCATTTATCTTCATCTTCTAGCTTTACATCTACAGATGCTAATTGACTTATAATCGAATTAAAAGCATTTAAATGATGTGCAATAAAATCACCGTCTTTCATCTTTAAAGAATATAATTGTCTTTTTAGATACAACTTATTAGTAAGGCTTTTGGTTTGATAGATATCACCTATCCTCTTCCATAGATCAAATGTGGTATTTTCATCTGAAACATTCAAGAGAACAACATCAACAAGACATATGGTTCCTCTTGGCTTCTTATCAAGCTTAGCCCAATCCTCATCTGACATCAATGTAGGTGTATTTTTCTTATTACCTATAGATAACCACTAATCTCTCTCTTTAAGGAGATATTCCATTTTTAGTTTCCATATCTCATACCTAGATCCATTGAACCTTTCAATATCTAAACAAGAAGTAGAACCCATTGCACCACACTACTTTTAAAAATCAGCAATTGACACAATATTAAAAGCTCCCACTACAACCAAAAAACCTTCAAAATTTTAAGAGAAAGGCATCCCAAACTCTACCCAACCATTAGCTCTGATACCAAATTTTGAAAATGAAGGTAAAACTATAGTAAAAATGTAGCTTAAAACTTGTAAATCCTTTGTAACTATAGATTCAATTTTAGTATTATTTGTCATAATTCCTTGTGTATGATCAATCTTGAATTAGATCGATTTTACTGTTCTAGAAAGTAGACAGAATATTGTAGAAGAAATATAAGACAAAATAGAAAGGACACATCATGTACATGGAGAAACCCTTTCGGGAAAAAACTCCACCATAATTGGTCTTGCTTGTATTATTTAACCTTTGAATAAGATTACAATAACACTGATTCAATTCTCATTGATATGCTTCCTTGCTTTTCAACAAATCTTCTTCACAACCTGCAATATTTTCTCATCAAAACCCTCTCATACAATTGTTGCAATAATAGACAATATATTTTCTTACAAACTCATAAGAGTTATCAAATATAAGATCACAAAGCCTCTTGAGAAAATCCACGCCTAGGGTTGCCAAGTTGAGTTCACACATGCATGAACAAGTCAAACAAGAGTCTCCCTCAAAGTTGGTGCTAAACACTAAAGTGTTAACCTCATATTTATCAAAAATATTTCATGCAAGCTCATCCTCAAAGTTGGTGCCCAACATTGAAGTGTTAACCTCGTAGTTGTCAAAAATATCTCATGCAAGCTCATCCTCAAAGTAGGCGCCCAAACTGGGTCCCACTTAACTGAGCATTGTAAATATCTTTTCCATGCAATAGTTGTAACTCAAAGATGCCAACTTGGGTGCCCAAGGTGGGCCCAAGTTCATCTTTGTTAACTGAAACATATCTATCATCAATTCATGCAAAACAATATACATGAATGATCCTCCATTTTTTAACTGAATGTATCCACCTGTTATCTATCTATGCAACTCAAGTAAACTAAAGTTAACTAACATGCAACTGAAGATAACTGAAACATAACTAAACTAAACTGAATTGAACTGAACCTCGTAAACATCAATCCCTATTTTATAGGAACTCAACAAGCATAAATCAAAATCCCTATTTTGTAGGAACCTAAGATGCATTTCTGAAGTGTACTCAATTTACCAACTAGTTAACTGAACCAAGATGGGTCTCATCTCCCATGTAGGTGCCCATGTGCTCCTATTTTGTAGGAGCTCTCCCAAGGCATCCCCACATGCTCCTATTATTTAGGAATAACTACAAATGTGAAATTAAATGTTTATTTCATTCCAAATTAATCTCTTCCTAATCCTAGTGTTGTGGAACACATTCCAAGGACTTAAGAGATACATGAAATATGTTTAGAATGCAATTAAATGGCATCCTATTCCCAACATTCATGATACTATTTCCATGCTAGCATTTTACCTCAGACAGGATAGCAATTTGGAAGTGGTTGCAAGCCTCCTTGAAATGGTATATAATATCCACTATGGACCACATGTCAAATAGAACTATACTGAGCACATTGTAGAATCCATGCATAAACATTTTTTAATGATTAAAGGAGGTCCCACCAATACATTTAGGTTCACAACCTACTTGTGTTATTTTTTCAACTCAAATTCAAAGGAATGTTTCAAACCAACAAGCTTCAGATTCAACCCTATAGTAATGCTTAGGAAAATCAAATGGCTCCAATATATGATTGGACCACTAAGATAAGGATGCATTATTCTTGAAGGAGCTACAGTCATTTTTTAGACTACCTTTTGGCTCCATTGCATCAAGCAATTACAAATACTCCAATGCCTAGATTGCCTATGTCATGTAGAAATTGCATTCAACTAGGAAAATAAATACAATTGGTTGATTGGTACTTAATGGAAGAATATATTGTGCTAAGATTTTATGGATCAGGAGTAGAGCCATACAAACTTCCAATACATGTGATAGAAAGGGTTTTTGCATTGGAATATGTAAGGAAGATGAAGAGTACTGATGAACTACACTTTTTCAATCAGGGGAAGAAGACATTATTTCCTTCTTTACCTTTTTCATGTGGAGGGATCACATTCGAGAGAAAAGCATTTAAGGTGGCACATGATCTTTTGAACTTTTTTAATTTTGATGTTGTCTATCACCGACAGTATGATCCATGTGACACCATTAAAGAAATGAGTGTGGCCAATAAGAATGTTGCAAGTAAAATTCAACATCAAAGTAAAGCCTTGCTTGAAAACTTCAGAAACAAGGATTCTTGGGATGAGGTCAAAATAGCAATTGAGAAAAGTGTTGGTGAGAACGGTATTTCTTTTGAACAATTGTTAGCAGAAATTATGGCATTGCATTGAAAGATAATTAGGAAGTACAACATTTTTTTACGAAAAAAGTGATAAACCATCTAGTAGAGTAAAAATACTAGATTCTCTAGATAAGGAAGTTACAAATAAAAACTGGTCACGATAAAAAATTACTACCTTTTGGTCTATGAGGAAGGAGCTAGGTGATCCAAGAGCTCTTGCAGAGTATGGAGATAACAAAGAAGATCGTGAGTTTAGCAAATTATGGAATATAGAGCATCCCCATGAACATGAAGATAAAGAAACAAATGATGAATCTAATGATGATAGGGAAGAACAAATCCATGTCAAAGTTGGTTTAAGTGAGGCTACAAAAGAAGCATATACTTCAAGAGCAACCATAGCTGAAAAAATGGGTTCTGAAGGTGGTGGTTTGGAGTCCCAAGGACAAGGAATTCCTATAGTAATAGATGTATAGCATAGAAAACCAATTGATAAATCTGGCCTTGGAGCTGATAAAGTAGACCAAGGGCATACAAGTATATTCGAAACAATTCAGTTTGTTAGAGCTTCAAATCCTCATCCTCATGGTCAGATACAATCGACATACCCATGGTGGAGACTTAGTGCAACTGGCACTACCACTAGTGGCGATGTTATGGGTAGTAGTACTAGTAGTGGTTAACATGTGCTACAATAAAAAATTACACACAAGAGGACAACAATACAAGATACCACACAAACACCAAGTGATCAAGGCATACTATAATGCCCTAAATTTAACACTCAAAATACAATTAAGGACAAAATACAAATTCCAAATTTTGTTCACTTACGCTTGCAAAACTCTTAAAGTTTGCTACCAAAGCAAGCACTACAAGAAGGCATACAAATTTTGACCAATCGTAAACTATAATTCTTTTAGATAGATAGCTAAATTGTTTAGACCATCATGGTCAAGTTGAGAGGAGACATGGAATCCACATCTCTAAGGTAGACTTAAATAGTTCAACCAATCCCAAAATTAATCTGAAACGTTATATAAGTCACATGCCAACAATAACATATATATATATATATATATATGTCAGTAGTAATCATAAGAATTATAAGAAAACAAATCCTAGGGGCCAGACCTAGTCCTCGGGGGCTCGTCTTAGACAGCCTTCCCTACGTATATAATTCACAAAGGCATCGTAGTTCAACTAGGCTTCAACCATCTCCCACATGGTTGGATAAAAAAGAATAAAATTAGTAGGTTAAAAAGATGGCTTAAAATCAACACTGACTTGTGCTAACTCGATCCTCTACTCAAATTCAACCTACACCTCTATACCATTAATTATAAACTATAAGAGCGGCTACACAACCCTTTCTAGGGCCCAATACCCCAGACAGATCCATAGTCGGCTACCACCCACTTAGGTGAAGCCAAGGGTCTAAGCCCTGAGTAAGGATATACTAGGCAACACACTCCAAGGATATTTTCTTGAGTTTGTAAAGAAATGAAAGATTCCAAATTTACCTAAATTACATCTTCAATTTCTAGTTCCAAATGTTTTCTAGCTTTTCATATTGGCTGTCAATTCCCAAGACCTAAGATTTTCTTTAACAAAGCCCTCTCAAATAATTTGATCTAATAATTATTTATCAATCATGTATAATTAGTAAAATGGACTTGATCACTTAGATAAATATATATATTAAAATAATTTCTTATAATCGTAGCTATTCAATTGATATACATAACATACCACAATATTTGATAAACTTTCCAATGCCAAAGAGTGATAACAACTCAAGATACTAATATATGGATATCAACATAATTCTATGTTTCAACTACTTACTAGGTAAATGATAACAACTTAATAGCCATACAAATGTTAACCAAAACTAAAACTCAATCTTTAACTATGGCTAACTTGATAATTGTATAAAATGATAACCATGTCATACAAATGATTATCAAAAGGATAACTACGCCATCTAAATAATATCATATATTACTAATAACTATCAAAACAATTGCTATAATATGCAATGCTAATAACTTGATAACTAAAAATTAAAAACTAATAAATAATGAATCAACAACTATTCATTCTAAATGAATATGAAATCAAGATCTAGTCCATAAAATAAATAAATAACAACTCACAACTTTTGCATTTGATAGTAAACGATTTGGTAACTAACAAAAGAAAGCTAAAATGAAACCCACTTGGTTATGATGCAATTTAATGGTAACAAATATGGTAATCACATGATCTCCTAAACTTTAAAATGGTTAAACTCTTGATTTATCATCATGATATTGTTATTAAGAATTGGAGATGCATTTGTTTTTAGGTAGGTCTTATATGACATTTAAAAGATTATATACTCACAAAAGTTTCATTTAGACTTAGAAAAGGAAACATACAATTTAAATGAAGTTGGTAGAGTAGTAGTTATGTTAGATGGTAGGTTTAGATAGAGCTGGAGGAGATAGTTGTAGCTATAAGATTACTTTCTCCAATTGTGATAACCCGTCATATTGTTTACTACTCTCATTAACTAATTGCTTTCCATTTTATATTTCCTAATTATTTTCTTCTTGTACTCCATTCTTTATTATTCATTTTGCATCTCTCATTATTTCATTTCTCTTTTAACAATCATATTCATACACTCTTCCATTTCATTAAAATCTAAATACAAACTAAATATGATACTCGGGTGGTTAGAATTAAAATCTTAGGAGGGGGAGAAACAATGGCCTTCTTAGAGTTAGTTTATATTATCATAAGCTTCTTAGGGTAAACTAAAATATGCAAAGACATTGTAGAACTAGCACACCTTCCTTGGGTGTAGGGAAATAACCTTTTGGGGTATTTGTACACAAAATGATCAAAGGCCACAATGACAATTGTACGATGATCACTCCATATGCTTATGTCTACATTGGATGCCTTAGGTAAGGTTTAAGCAATCCCCACAAGAGCCATCCTAGTTGGTGTACACATAGGGTTCACACTACATAAAAGCTATTTTCAAGATGACTCACCAAAAGAAACGACTGTCGTATAAGATCCCTTCAAGCACAGTATAAGAGGATTTAAATAATAAATCATTCATATTTAGAGAGTGTGTGAACAAATGCAATAACAAATTAACCATATACCTGGAGAACAATATACTCTTTAACAGATTCAAATGTGTTACTAACAAAAGCAATTTAAAGCATGATAGAGTTCAAATATCAAAGAGAGCTATCAACTAGTGAGAGAATTCAAGAATCAAAAACAATGAGACATAATGCTGGAACTGAAGTTGCAAGATCAATTATGCAAAGGTCGGAGGTATGATGCCTTCATTCATTGCTTAGAGCTGATTATTCTTAAACACTTCAAGCAAACTGTGGTCTCAACGAAAACCATGAATAGAAGAGGCACACGACCTGTCTGACAAAATGCCTAAAAGAAACGTGTTCTCATGGAATGCCCAGATTATAGAATATAGATAAAATGGATTTGTTAAAAAGAAGGCTTTTAAAAATTGCAGGCAAATGTTATCGCCATGTGTAAGGAATCCACTATGCCTGTGTTGAAAGGGGCACTTTAGAACAGAGGATAAACCTCCATCGACGCATAAAGGATGGGGTAGTTTTTCAAATGTTGTAGTTGCAATTTCCCTGGTAGATATTTATGTAAAATGCAGAAGAGAAGGCAAGGCATGTAAACTGTTTGACGGAATGCCTCAACGAAATGCATCAAAAATGCGGAGGCAGAGACAAAGCGTATGAACTGTTTGACAGAATGCCTCAAATAAATGCATCAAAAATGTGGAGGCAGAGACAAGGCGTGCGAACTATTTGACAGAATGCCTCAAAGAAATGCATCAAAAATGTGGAGGCAGAGACAAGGCATGCGAATTGTTTGATAGAATACCTCAAAGAAATTTCGCCTCATGGAGTACAACGATTGCAGCAGGTGCACAAAATGGATTTGTTTGAATGGCCTGCAAACTCTTAAGTAAATGCAACTGGTGGGTGTAGGACCGGACCCTCAACTTTTTCCAGCTAGTCCTACTATACTATCACTCTTGAATCATATTTTAAGTCTACTAAATGGCTTCTAGATTTACTAACTTAAATTTTAAATTTGCAAACTTCTTGAAGGCTTCTAGGATACTGTCTTAGATTTTCATTGGATTTTTTTTTCAAAAAGACCAAAGAGACTCTTTTTCCTTTTCTTCTTTCCATATTATCAAAAACGCCAGCGGTTGAAGATTTGGTGTCCATAACTTTTAAGACCATTCAAATTAGCTGATAGTCATCTGTGGATTGCACCCACTGTTGTGCCTTACCCATCATAGTGATCATTAATGGGATGTTCGATTCCTCACCTCTCATAATGAAAGATAGATCTCAAATATCAGGGTTGTTAGAGCTCTTTAATTCTTTGGTTTCAGACAAGATTTTCCACAATCTTTCACATTAAGTTTATTGACCGACCAGAATTTTTTCTCTGTTTAGATTTAACGTGAATTTAATATTGGATCCTTTCACATATATATCAACTCAAATGTGTTTAACAATTCTTTTTCTTTTTCTTTTTGAGATTTTAGAAATAAATCAAAACGTATATGAAGTGACAACTAAGTTGGTAAGCTGTCATATTATTAGCCGGTAGGTAGCACAGAGGGCTTGCTAGAGGCAAAGCTGCAAGTCACGTCAACCTGTGTTTTTACATCTTTACTCTCCCATTTACTATCAATAGAGTTTGTCTTCCATTAATACGTAAGCTCTCCTTGATTACGAGGAAAACAATAGTGATATCATCCATCACGTTAGGCCTTTTTCAGTTGATGGAAACTATTCATTAACACATCCATTATGAGTTCAGCTCTATGTTGAAGATCACTCTAAATATTATTTATAAAATTCATTTTTAACTCAAATGGACAACCATACATGTCTCTCATTTCTCTTCTTTTCGAATATATTCATTATTAACTCAAATGGACAACCATACATGTCTCTCATTTCTCTTCTTTTCGAATATAGCTTGCACATTCGCTAACTAGAGAGATGGAATTTATGCTTTATTATTTAATTATAAATTCAATATTTCATCATTGTAAAATTAATATAAAAAAATATAGGAAAACTTATTCTATTCCATTAAAGTGTTAGATTTTATCGATTTACTTTAGTTCCAAAATGTAAGCTTATAATATTGCATAAAAGAAATATATAATAGAAGATATGTTGCACATATTTGATATTATTATTTTATCATAGTATCGACAAGCTTGAATAATAAGTGACAAGGATGATGTGGCTTCTACAAAACATAAAATCATTATAATGTGATCAAGCCTATATGGCTTACATGGCATAGTTGAAGATATTCACAATAACTATCATAACTAGAATCAATTGCATGAATAATACAAAATAACAAAAACTCACTTGATATCTTAATCTCATTTAGTTAAAGAAGTACCATAGAAATCTAAGATGTGTCTTACCTTTGCTCACTTTTTACTAAAAGTACTTGACGTTCTATCTCCTAAATTTTGTAACAAAATTAGTTAAATCACATGATAATGACAATTTCTTATTATACTTTCTATTTTAAAATATTGAACTACATACATCAATCCAAAAGCATCTTTATTTTTATGCAAAGTTAAACAGAGACAAATAGTGACTCAACTTACAAGAAGCTATAATTCTATAGGAATCAATACAAGCACATAGAGAGTTATTTTTAAGGAAGCAATTTAATGAGTTTAAAAATTGTTTACTATGATAACATACTAAATGCTTAAATAGGGTTAAATATTGCATCTAGGAAGTAACTATAACCACCTAATACCAACTAGGACTAATAAATGACAATACATAGTCACTTTACTTATCACCTTGAATCTATCTAACATTTTGTTATAGGAATGCACATAGGAATATAGAGTAGAATGAGTCACACACAAGGCAGGGCCTTACACATACAGAAGAGGAAAAGGATTTTGACAGGTCCAAGTCAAACTACCAATGGATCCACCATAAAGGAGTTATTTCCAGGCACATTTTTGTGGCTACGACATCATTAGCAATTGAAAGTACTCCTATTCCTTCAACATTCAAGCATTCCATTGTTCCTGTGTCCCCAAGTTTTGATTTCATTGAAGAGTTTCAAAAGAAATCAGACTTGCATAAAAAAAAAAAAAAGCAATTGATGGAGAGTGTGTCTGCTGTAACTTCAGAGCCTACAACAACCATGGTATTACCCACATTTGAAACAAATAAAGAAATCATGGAGTACACAATTTTTATTCCCACAATTCAAAACAAACCAACAAGTCAAATAGATCGATCTGAATACCAAGTGAGCAATTTTCAATTGGATGTTTTTGGACTCAAAAATACTAACAAAATTAATGTATCAAAAAAGAACAATGAATTGGTGTACACATCATTGCTAAAGCAAGATAGAAAGAAAAAAGGTTGCAGACTCAAATAGAAAAGACACAGGCAGACCTAGCAAATGAAAAAGCAAAGAGGAAAGCAACAAATAACAAGAGCAATGAATTAGAAAAAAGAATAAAAAAATCTACCTCTACATCAACAAGCAAAGAGGATAAACAAAATGAGAGAGAAGTGAATGAACTGAAAGGATAAATGAGAGCAACAAGAAATTTGATGAGGAAAAATCCATTTCATAAAAATTAAGACTAAGCATCGCGAATGGAAATACACAGTGGGAACAAAAATTAGAGAAAGAGAGAAAAAGAGATGAACGATTGGAGGCAGAGTTGATAGAAACAAAAAATGAAATTAACTCTTGTCAAAATAAGTTATCTGCATTTTGTAGAGAAACAATGAGGCATATGAAACAAAATATCTAGGATGAAATAATGCAGAGGATTGATCATTTGTGTGACATGTTTCAATTGATCGATGTTATCAGTCTACATTATAAGAAGCTCAACAAATATTTAGTGGACAACAAAAATATGTTGGCATTAGAGAAATCTGCAAATCAAGTTCAACAAACAGACTACAAAGCCAGTGACAATGACTTGAAATCAGAAGGGATTATTTCGGCTTGCTACCTAAATAATGTTGTCATCTATCATTGAAAAGTGTTTGAGAATACGTGAAGCAAAGGAATAATTGCATTTGGTTGCAGACAATATGAAGAATTTGGATGAAAAGGTAAGGAACTTCACAAAGCTTGGTTTTCTAGAGGCTTTTGACACAAATGAGCAATTCATTGGAAAGAATGATTTTAGAAAGAAGATGTAGGTTGCAAGGAAGATTGATTTGGACTAGTTTCTTCATAACCTAGATGTGGTGAACTATTTGGATTCCATCAAACCATTGATAACCTTGAATACAAAATTGACTGAAAAATTCAAGACAGGTTCCCATTTCAATCATGAAATATTAACAAATCTTCAATTCAAACAACATCAGTTAGAACAAATGACAATTCCACCACCTAAACAGTGGAAGTTGCAAAAAAGGTGATACAGTGATTTGATTTTTGATAATATGAGTTTCCAAGTTCCAAATCAGCTATGTGCAAAGTTGTTTTTGAGCAAGATTTTGCATTGTAAATGCCTCTATGTATTTCTTCATGTGAAAATCAATAAAAAAACTCAAATTAAGACTTTAGTAATGTGTTGATGTTCAATTATATGTATTATTTGTTTTATCATTTGAAAAAAAAAATTGGTAGTAGTTTCAACTACTATATACACATTAAACGATTGTTGATGTTCATTGTTTTATATGCTACTAATACTATTGTTTATATGTTATTAAGCATTGAGTTGAGTGATGAATCACTGAGTACATGTTCAAGTTTTAACACAATTAAAATATGAAATTATTAATAATATATTAATTTAGTTATACAAACCTATGATTCCATCAGAGCATTTTAATTAATTCTTTATATGAATTCATGCTTTAATCAAGGTATTTTAACTGATTCATTAAACCAAAGCTAGAATTAAAACATATTTCACTACAAAACAACAATGAAAATTAATGAAAGGACCATTGATCGAATTTTCATTAATAACTCATATGAAATGTTACAGATGGAGAGACAATAGACTCAAAATATTTGCATTGTTCTTTTAGACATGCTTAAAAACCACACAATTTACAAAATCTACTTGCTCGACTCAAAACCTAAGTTACAGACTCAAAATATATTTTCTTTGTGTTCTTAATTTGCATTTTTAGAGGGTAAAAACACAAACTTGTGTCACAGTTTTGGTCAAATAAATAGTTCCAAGTGAACTATTTTTGACCGAAAAATTTTCAGCCGAAACTATGTGGCGTATACTTGGTACATAAGGTTTGAGCCGAATAGGTTCCGGCCAAAGCCAAAAAAATATTTTTTCCCTTTGAATCTTTGTATTTGGCTTTCAAAATGGCTTATTACATGTGTTGGGTTTCTATCAGAAGTGTTTCAATTGAAACCCTTCCAATAGAAACCCTTTCAGCCAAAACTGTCTAGTTGGCAGCCAACTCAGCATTTTTCAGAATTTTTTGAAACTTTCAATTTTAACTAAGTATTTTTCCAGTCAGAATGATTTTCCAGCAAAAAAGAAAAATACCCTTTTGTAGAGCTCAAAGTGGGGACTCTGAATATATAATTTTTAAAATATTTTTTTTAGTTTTAATATATTTTATTTTTGAAATAATGTAAGTAGGTTGTTAAATTAAAAAAGATAATGATTAGAAATTAAAAAAAATAGTAAAACATATTAAAAAAAAATAAAAATTATATGGAGTAGTAGAGGAGAGAGTCTTCTTCAAAAGGGTATAATTTATTTTTTGAAAATGATTAAAATTTTTAAAAATAGTTGACCTGTGAAAACTATCAAATTCTGACATGTTTGACTTTAAAACGTTATTACGAGAAAAATATACATCAAAATTTGAATTTTTTTCCATGTAGAAGATTTTGAAGTTACCTATTTGGAAAAAAAAAAAGAGAAAAATGAAGTTTTTTTCAATTTGTTTCTTGACAGCCTGTGAAGTCACTCTTTTCTGAAATTTTCAGCATTCCAAAATTTGTCCTTAAATTGATAAATACATAATGAAAACAATTATTTAAAAAATTTAAAAATTTGCAAGAATAAACTTCATCAAAAGTTCTACATTTCATTAGTTTAATACACCATTTGGAAATTCAAAACATAAAGACCATTTTTATGTGGTCGAACTTCAATTTTTTTTTTGTTGGTCGATTCTTCTATAAAGTGTGACACAGGTTTGTGCTTTTACCCTAGATCTACAATTCAAAAAGCGACTCGAACAAATAACCCTAAATTCCCTTTTATAAGAACAAGGGAGCAAAACAAGCTTCAAGTCGAAAAGTACACATATCACATTTTCATTTGACAAATAATACCAAACATTCCATGAGGAATGGTTACAACAAACTAAAAGAATATTCTCTATTGAGACAAAGGTTGCCCTTCAGTTGGTGGAGATTCCCACGCCTTCCAAAAGGCGGTTTGTTGAAGAGAGTGGTCTTCAAACCCTTGCATCATCTTTATTTTTTTCAGTAAAATGACAAAAGGCATCCAGAAGGAGGGAAAAGGTGGATCAAGATCTAGATCAACATCCAACACCAGTCCAAATCATCAATAGTCAACACTTACCTGTTATAGTAATCATTTGATGGAGTTGCACTTGATGTGCTTGGCTCCTCATCAACTGCAAGTGGTTCTTGGCCCAAGTTGTATGGCATTATTGCCAAGGATTATTCTGGTGGGGGAGGAGGGAATTGAGGATGTTCCATTGGAGAAGTGGGTGCAACATGACTTGAGCTAGAGGGGCCTTGAGTCCTCAATGTTTCCATATGTTGCTTGTATAGTGCTAGCTTTGTTTCTAATTCAGCTACCCTTTGCTGACTCTTATTGTACTCATCAACAAGTTTATTATATTTACCCTTGTAAAAGTCTCTATCAGTAGTGAGACTCTCCACTGTTTCCTTAGTAAATTTAGCAACGTTTATTATCATGTTGGTTGCTTCCAATGCTGGAGTATCAGAAACTCTCCTTATAATCAATTGCCCACTGGAGTTAGTTGGTTCTGCAACTCTTGGCTTCCTAGAACTGAAGGATAATGAACAAATGGCCAAGGCATCCCATTCCTCACTAAATGTTGACCCTTGAAACGCCAATTTGGCCTCTTCCTCATTTTGAAACAAGGGCCTTTTAGACCTCCTTATTGTATCGAATTCAACTTCATCAGCAATATCCCATTCAGGCAGCAATAATACACCACTTTTTTGCACAAGTGCTTTGCCTCCTTCAACTATGATACCTTGGAATTCCTTCCTCATTGCCTTCCTCACATTTACTTGAATAACCCCCTCAGGAAGTTCTAGATGCAGGATCCTCTCTTTTTCTACATTCTCTTCATATTCTTGAGCCTTATCTCTCCACACAAAATCTTTGAATGCTTTAGTCTCAATAAAAGAGTCATCTTCCAAAAATGCATTGTAGGCTTCCTGCCTCAAGTCATTTGCATTGTTCAAACCACTTATATAAGCATTTCCCAGTCTAAGGTTGCTTTCTCCTGAGCTTGATGCAACCTCCCTTGGGGGAGAAGGCATTCCTTGTTGCATCTCTTCAGGTGTAACCAAGATGTCATCTTTATTTGTTTCAGGGTAATCAACTACCCCTCTCACCTCAATCCTTTGCCTCTTGGTTGGTGGTTGCTTTGATGGAGAAGGACCTCTTGGAGGTGAATCAATATCAATTACAATAGGTGGAGCCTATCGAGAAGGTGATGGCACTGACCTCACAGGAGAAGTTTCTCTTGACCCCTCTAATGTAGTAGGGGTTGGCAGTGTTTGTAGCTTCTTTATTACCTCCTTCCTAGAGTAAACTCTAACTTTCTGGGGTGGCTGTAGGAGGGTCTTTCCTCCTCTTCTCTTGTTGGTTCTTCTTTTACTGCCATTGCTTTCCCCTTATATGTGATTGTGCGTTCTTCCCTCAAAACATCAACTATGCTCTCAAAATTGTCAAGAACATACATGACTCTATTTAACTCTCCTTTAATGTTGGGTAGAGGATCATAGTTGGGTTCTGACCTTTGAACCTTTTCCACCATCTTATTGAAGGAAGGATACATGGCCTTCCTTTCATCTTGGAGTTGCAAATCAAATATATTCCTTATGACATCTTCAGGATAATAAAAGTTCTGAACAAAGGAGCCACTCCTATTCTTTTCCTTCAAGGCAGCAATGAAGCCCTCAGGGTCATGGTTCCTTGGGCACACTATTTTCAATTTGTATGGTGCAAGAATTTGTCCCAAGTCCTTCCATCCTCCCTTGACCATTACAAATTTTGTAAATATTGTCCATTCAAGGAAGAATGAGCCTTTCTTCAGTTGCTCTAGTAAATGCACCATTTTTGCTCCTCCCAATTGTCTCATAATCTCAATGAATCCAATCCTCAATGGCACATCTCTTGGCAATGCATATTGATTCACATTTACGCCATATACCCTGAAAATGGTTGTGGTAGGATATGGAATGATGTCCCTCAATTATGAGCTATCTTCAAATCAATCCTCCTCTCCAAGGGCCTCAAAAAATCATGTATCTCTTTGGGGATCCTTGGTGGATCACAAATCAGGAACCTTCTCAATTTTGAAGCGAAAACATTGTGGAACACCACATAGTCAAATTTCAAATCATCCTTATCAAGAATTTGATTCCAACATTGGACTCGAAATTCAAGATCACCCTCTACTTTCTCTAATGTCATTTCTTCACCAAAATGTTTTTCTCCCCTGTATAAAAACATGTGCATCAAAAGGGAATACCACCAGAATTTGACCCAATTCTTCCCTGCCTTTAATGCATTCAACTTTTGTGAATTTTTTCTGCCAGGTATGTGGAATAGTCATAAACTACATTGTAAGTTGCATGTTGTAAATGTGTTGTCATATACATGTAACCCCTTGGCATGGTGGTTGGTGGATCATAACCAATGATTTGGCACAAGGAGTACATTATCTACTTGAAGTAATTGGAAAAGTACTTCATGGGAAAGGGTTCCTTTTCATCTTTACCAATCTTTATTTATTTTCTAGACTTCCCAACCCCAGTACTTGTCGTGTGTATGGGTAGAATTGTTGTCCTGAACAAAACCTTATTATTCTCATATTCTTTTCTAAAAACATCAAGATCAATGGGAATCATGTCTTGACTCCAATCATGCAACTTGAAAACTTGTGCAATCTCTTCCTTGGTTATCCTAACCATTTCAACACCATCGTATGCCCTAATCACTCTATAAATAGGGTCATACCTTGCAGCTACGTCTTTCAACACGTCTACATCCATGTATACATTTGGGACGACCAGCTTCCCCATATCCAATCTCTAGGGATTAGAAACAGGGACTCCACAATTTATGTTCCCAAACAAGTTTTTGAACAATTTCCATCCAGTATAGGGCAATTCAACATCCTTGATAAAACGTTGCTTGTCTAGTAATCCATCTGTAATTCTAGGGCCATAGAATAGGGCTACTCCCTCGACCTTCTTGCTAGTTGAGGGTTTTAATTGATCAATAATGTCTTGGGAGATAGTCCTAGACACAATTTCAGAATGGGGAACTTGTGCTTTGGGCGCCATTGGTAACAAAGTGGGTTCAAACTAATCTAGGGTTTTGACACAGAGAGGTTTGAAACGTAGCTTTTCTATTCAAAACCAAGGGCACGGCTTGAAGCTATAATCTCAATGGGTTTGATAGAAATTCACAACTTATACGCAATTTCAAACCACTAAAAAGCAACTAAAAAGCACATAGACCAATTCAACTGAAAGATACGAAGAATATTTACCCTAATTCAAGATAGTTTGGATAAAGCACAGAGAATGGCATTTGTTTTACTTACAATTTTTTCGCTTGTAGGAAACCCTAATTTTATTTTTGACCGTGTTGAACTCTAGAATGCTCTTCTCGATCTCCTGGATACTTTAAACTCATTTACAATCTTCAATTATGCGAAAAAATGATCTTTTATGAGCATTTATGTCAATATTGGGCAGCTATGGATGTCTTTTTCGCCATTACTACTCACTTGCATGAAGTAGAATGACTCTCATGTTCACATCTTCAATTTTGAATTTTAGTCGTTGATCTCCTTGTGAGATGGCACTTTGGGCGACTCAGATTGAGTCAACAAGGTTTGAATTTATGTCGCCATCGTTCACCTATCCTTCGACCAATTAAATTCTACTAGATGGAATGCTAACTCATTCATTATGTGGGCTCCACCTTCTCTTCCAAGTGGCGGAATAAATCCACGTGTTGTTCGCCTGCTAACCCCCTGCTTTTCATAAAACATTATTTTATTCACTCAGGGTGAGCAGGAAACTATTGAGATTAAATCTTAACTTTGCATATGGATCATCGATTTAGAACCTTAAGGTGTCAGGTATGTGAGTGGAGATTGGGCCCCACACCTACAGCGAAACATTTTATTCCCATAGGGCTGGTGGGGAACGGCCAGAATCGAATCCTCTTATCTAACGATTGGAAAATTTGCACATGCATAAAAGCTAGTTTTAAAGAAGGGGACTCGACTAGCTCGACGGGACAAAGACCCTTAAGATTAATGACTTAAGACTCAAGTCATTCTTGACTTAGGAAATATTTTTGTCCCACTTAGGAAGATTAAAGCAATGGTAATGTTGGATGACCGACAAACCTAGACCAAGGGGAACAACTAGGATCAAATCCTTAGATCCAATTTTTGACAAAGATTAACCATTGATTTGAACACCTCTAGTCATCGGTGCCTTCGATTAGTGGTAGGACCCGCCAAAAGGGTGTCCAAGTGTCACCTACCCGCTATCTTGTCGGCTCCTTAATTTGATTAATTTAATCTCATGGGATGGAGGGGAACCAATAGAAAGCATTCAATGGGACCCGCCAAGCATAACAAAATATTTTAATAAGCATGTACACTTATTCAATGACTTAAAATGGGTTGCCTTCCTAGGTTTATAACATGAATGATATTGAGCGAATATTAAAACCCAAACTTATGGAAAGAACAAGAATTAAAGAATTTTATGACTTGCATAAGACAAGGCAAGATTTATAAGGATTCTAATTTCTACGGGTAGCAACTGGGAACACTAGGCTTAAGGGGCCAATGAATAAATAGACGCAAAGGCATAAGATATGACTTAAGAGACCGAGAACAGGTAAAACCTGGTCAACTTCGAATTAGATAATTAGAATGTAGGTAAAAGGGAAAAACACTATAATATCTTTAATTTTGAATATAATATTGATCTATCTTTCCCTGTAGACTTGTAGTATTGTATTCACTATCATCTGACTCAAAATAATCAATGGTTATTTATAAATTATGGATGTTGAACTATTAGCTTATGTTCAAGGAACGGATTAATACTCCTTTCAGTTATTTATCAAAGATTGTGTGAATGGAAATGCAATAGGAATTTATAAGTAGTGTGATAAGTGTTGCTCTTTAAAAATGATGCAGAATCACATATCAAATTCAATACCATGGAACACACTATAAAATATAAAATATCACAATTTCATGGAATACAATATAAAATATCATCAACTACAATTTGGAATATGATTCATGAAGTGCAATATAAAATAAAATATCATGAAGTGCAATGATTCACAATTTCATGGAATACGATATAAAATATCATCAATTACAGTTTGGAACAATGGAAATTGATTCATGAAGTGTAGTATAAATACCTAAAAGTTGCTAATTCACTTCCATTTCCCAAATGGATTCAAGGTCCTCAAATTGGCGTTCATCTTGAGATAAAGTAAAAGAGTCGTCTTGATTCCAAGTCTTCTATTTGTTTTCTTCATCCTGCGTCTCAAATTCAACATTCATTGTGTCAATGTTTTTTTTCCCACTACCACCAATACCAATATTTGGAATTGGAGTGTTGCACAACCCGGTCCCTCTTCTTTCACATGTGGACCTCCAAATTGTGAGTGCCCTTTCAAAAGGAATTTTTTTTGCATTATACACAATTCCTTTCATCCTCAAGCAATTTTCCAAATTCTTGTCTAGTTTTTTTCTTAACTTTGATTTCAAAAACACCAATATATTGAAAACTCTCTCATTCTCCACTGACCCCAATATCATTGTTTGACATAAATCAACAAGTTTGAAATATTTTAATATTGTACCATGCAATATTTCACTCTAACCTAAGTTTGTCTAAACCTTTGTTATTGATTCCGGTTCAAAGGCCTTCTCCATGCCCATGTAATCATATCGGTCCCCCATAACTATTGAAATTTGTTTACATTGTTGTCTAAGCTTAGCTTCATTTAGAACTCCTTCTATTGTCTGCTCATTGTATGTTACACTTTTCGAAAATTGTTCGATCAAGATTTTTACTTTATCATGAAAATATTTTGGGTCATCGATTTACCCAAAATTGAGGAGTCATGGTTTCAAGTATTTCATGTCGAGGGAATCTTTCATGAATATTTGAGGAAAGAGATTTGCAATTTTCTTCAAATTATCACTAAAGATTTAACAATGTCGTTAAAATATTCCTCGTTAACAGCTACTTCTTTGCTAGAGCGCTTGGCTATCTTAAAATGGTACATTGGTATCTCATATCCATGTACACAGATACATAAGTGCCTGCTTGAATTAAACTATAAATAATTATCAAGATTATTCAAATCAATAATTTTCTGTCACATGAAATAATTTGGGCCTTCTTGAGTTAGATCTAGATACAATTGATCGAGGGCCAAGCATGTATGTTTACGTAGATTGGCATATTTATAAATATACATAGTTCTATCTTGAGATTTCTTCACAAGATTGTTCATTACATCTAGCATGGGGAGAAGACTAGCTAAAGTTAAGAGTGTCTCTATATCGCTTAACCTATGTAAGAGGTCGGGAGTTTTGTCTACTATATTCTGATGCTCGTACATTACTCCAATCAAGGATTGATATTCTGAAAGAACTCGTGTGGGTACATGCAAGGAGATCCATCTGGTATTGACATCCTTGAGAAGCTTGTTCCCTGATGTTATTCCCTCAGCAAAATTTTAAAATTTTGTGAAACGTTTGGGACTTCGACAAAAGTATGTGTAGATCTCGCGAACTAGATTTTCAACTTTTGATAATGCAAGAAACTTGCTTACAATTTTGAATGTTAAATTCATTATGTGGGCCATGTAGTGAATTCCAAGCATGTATGGTGCACAAGTAGTTTGTAACTTTGTGCAAACACCACTCCTTTTACCTTGCATCACTATAGTTCCATTAGCTCCTACACACACCAACCTTTTTGGCAATTGTCAACTCATCCATACCTGCAATTTCATTCAAAGAATTATTGACTAGTTCAAATAGATTTTGTGATGTTGAACTGTCCTTCATTTTATGAACACGGAGAAGATGAGCTTGGTGAACATGTTGTTCTATAGTATACAAATGCATACAGACGCAAGAAGTATTGTCTACCGCAGTAACTTCATCTAAAGATAATGCAATGAAGTTTGACTCTTTTACTTACTCCTTTAAATCTTCTTTTTCCACTATAGCAAGACAATTTGCCCATTCCCATCTAGAGTTTACTGAACAATGTGAGAAGGGGAAGTGAGGAACACCCAAAAAAGATAATAAACTAGAATATTCTAGGTAGTCTATCATAAGATGCCCTCTGGACAAAATATGAAAAACAACACTCATCTGAACAGTTTTTGACAGATTTTCTCCTTCCATTGCTTTTCCAAATTGAGCCTCAAGTGTACTTTGACATACAACAAGCTTCGACATTCTTTTCTTATGCTCTTCATATTTCACGACATACTTAATATGAAGACATTCTTCCTTTGATTTCCATCGTACGATTGATTGTTCCTTTCCATCTATGATTTTTTTTCATAAAATTTACCAATATGCTTTTCGATAGTGTCAAGATTTAGCTGCAACTCCTTGTCTCTTCTACATTTCTAACTACAAATTGTACACATGCATTCTATTGCACTTTCAACATCATTTACTTTCCCCACTGGTACAATGAATGGGTACTTTAACAACCAACCAAGTTGAAAATTCCTTGTCATTTCCCACTCGCACCCCATTTTTTATTTGCCTTTTCTTTTCTTGCTACCAACATCATCCTGATCCAAGTCAATTATCTCATTCTGGCTAACCAGGGTATCCCTTGGAACATCTTCTGTGGTATTTCCATCCTCATTTGATACATTTTGATTTAACTCAATGACAATCTCACCTTAACCTTTCGGTGGCGGTGAGGTATCGTGAATGCCTTCTTCATTAATATTTGGTGGAAGAGTTGATGATGTAGCTCCATCTTGATTTGATGGATCAAAAGCATTTCCAATTCCAAAGTAATATTGTATGGTACCTCTACATTTTTTTCATTTTGATGGCCTCCTAGTCCCTTCACCACCCTAAGGAGTCTTACCCTTGTTGCTCGACATATTGATCTCTCACTTCGAATAAAAGTTGGAAAAAAATGTCTTCTTGTTTAAGAAGGACAGAGAATATAGATCTCATTCCATACTCAATATCATCTTTAAGATTAAAGCAAGAATGGAAAAGAGATAAAGAAATATTATAACTAATAACAATATGAAGAAATGATCACTCACCTTTAAGTCTATGGTTTTGGTTTTCGTTGACTTCCGAATCAAGAATCTCATAATTGAACAAAATGTGTAAGAATAAATGACAGTTTCGATTGTATTTATATCAATCCATATTTGGTGAACTCCGTGGGATTTTTTAATGGTATATTAAAATTTTGGCGAATCCTGCATGCTTATACAATGATACATTGTAATTTCAAGGTGAAATGTGTCCTCAAATGTAATTATTTTTTAATGTTATTGGTGAAGTAGGTCCTCATAAGCAACTATTTGTAAATTTTAATTGGCGAAATGGGTCTTCACAAGCAACTATTTGTAAATTTTAATTAGCAAAATGGGTCCTGACACAATGTTGTTTTAATAGTATTGGTGAATATGTAGGTGTTTTATTACATGCTTCTAGAATTCTAGGTGAAAATATTAATCAGTCCATTTGAAACGTGTAGTTTGTTATGGCGAATTTGTTGCTTAAATATTCCTCATAAAAAAATTGTTGGAGAATAGACATGCATTGGATTGATAATTCATAAAATCCGGGTGATTTGGACACCCTGTTGGGTGCAATTAATTTGTCAATTTCGATTTGACCGAAATCCAAAATTCACGAATTGGTGAAGATTCGCCACTAAAGTTTTCCCTGCTTGGCTACATGCATCCCATCATGCTTCTCAAAGAGGTGGATTTATTTTATGTATTAACATATGTATACATATATACACACATACACATACACATACACATACACATACACATACATAGCTTTGAATTTTGATATAAACATAACTTGAATATTTATGATTCTAAGTGACCAATATCTATAATATTTCTTAATATAAAATTATAATTATATAAATTCACCAAACATTGTCCTTCAACCCAATCTACTTGCTTAACTCATATAATATAACCAAGACATTAGACATAAACATCCCACAAGTACTGTATTGATGGTGCTAAGTGGCATACATCCATTAATATTATCAATATATCATCATAACAATCAGAAACTTACCACACATTGACTTTCAACATAAACTATTTGATGCTCTATTAAGTCTACGATACTTTTTTTTTTTACTTAGTGCATCCACAAGCCATGTTCCTACTAATGCAAGAACCAACCTTTAATAAAAAAACATTTTAATGAGATTTTCTCTTTAACAATATTATCTTTTTATAATTAAAAAAAAAAACTAAAGAAATTAATTTCAACATAAAGGGAAATTTATATAATAAGAAACATCTTTATTGATTTCAAGTAGATTCAACATATTTTCAATATTTCTTTTAATGAATAATATATAATTTGATTATGAAAGAGGCAATAGCCTAGTGTTAATATAGAATTCATAAATTATTTCTCCAAAGAGAGTTTGTAAGTTGAAAGCTACTAATTCAATGAGGATAAATTACTCACCAAGCTATGATAATGGAAAAAGAGGTTAGAAAGACGAAAACCCTAAGAAATCATTTCATTCACATTCCTTCCCCTAGTAAGAAATGCTTAATAGATGTTTGTTTACTTTTTGTTTTATAATTATAATAAAAAAAAATAACAAAATAAAATGACTTCGATTGAAGTGACTATTCATGAAGTTCAATTTGAAATTATTTAAAATGCATATCAAATATAACAAAATTTATAATTCTTAGTTATATTTTTAATTTAGCTAAACCTAAATATTCAACATGGATTCCTTTGCAAATATGAATGGATTGTTTGATTTTGCCAAAATTTACTCCTTATGACACTATCTACCAAAGTAATTCTCCATGATTTATTCTCTAACAAGCACTTGGTAATAATTTCACACACCTTATTTTTGGGAGTGATGATTCCTTCTACTTCACTATCTATTGATACCAAGTAAATTATGTTTATAAACAAATAGATGGTGTTACACTACCATCAATGTTGCTTCCACTATTTTTTCATTCAATAAATGAATAATATATGACACAAAATATACTAAACCACATAGCCTAACTAAAAGATCCTTCAGAAATATACTAAGTTCTTTTTGACAACATAGTAAATCCTTGCCATTCTTAGCACTTGGCACTAATTGGTGTATAGATATCTATGGATTCAAATCTAAACAAAATAAAAATAAATATAGGTAATAACAATATATAATAATTTCTCCTTTGTCTTATTAATGAGGTTATCAATAAAAATTCAAAGTCAAAAATTTATTTTTAAATTTAATCAAAGAATAATTATTTTAAAAAGATAGTTAATGGTATTTTGTTCTTCTAACAAACACTTTGTTAAAATTATTTTTCTTTTGGATAATAAAATAAATAATGAAGCAAAAGCTTTCACAATCTTAAAAGATATAAAAATAATTCATTTTAAAAATATAGAAGTGAAAGGAAAGTTCCTTGTAGTGATTAATAAGGTATTTTGAAAAAGTTAAACATTTTGTGTAGCCATTTTAACAATTGAAGTTTAGGCATTGCTTCCATAAAAGTAATATGGCAAGTAATATGGCCCTTGATTAACTAGAAAATGCAAAGGTAGATCAATTCTCCTTCTACAAAACTCAATGAATGGATGTAATGATTTTCTTCATGGTGGTGTCAACTTTGAAAGATTTAATTTTGGGCGAGAAAGAATTCGCCCACTTAATTCTATGTTTTGGGGGTACACATTGCACCTAGTGTAATTATTTATTTACCATCCATGACTCACTTTCCACACATTCTAGATTTTTTTAATTGGATTAACACAAGAATATTACAATGAGCAATGAGCAACTATAGAAGCAACTAAAATAAGAAGAAGAAAAAAAAGAGTAGCAAGGCAAAAAAAAGTTATAAAACTAAAAGCTAGCAAAATAACAACAAAGAGAATTATCCAAACAAGTAATAGAGTGTTTCAATAGGGCAACACCAAGGAAAAACCCATGAAAAGGGAAAAGAAAAAACAACTAAAAGACGATAGAAATCACCAAAATAACCCTCCAATTGTTGGTCAATTTCCAACCATCATTAAATCAATTGTGCATGCATATCAACAACTTTGTTAATATTAACAATGCAATACCTAGTAGGGAACAAAAATTCCACTCCTTAATAGTTGAGATTTGGGATTTGGCTAATAGTTCAAGCTGTAAGACGACCTAAATTGTCACATTTTTACAAAAAAAATATGACTTATTTAAATCACCAAAGTGTTTATTTTTAAAAACTTTTAACTAAAAAATACACCACAATATTCTATCCATGATTAGATTAGATTTGACTAGGTTTTATAGATTATTCTAGAAATCTGAATTAATTTGTCAATAATATATCATAATCATTAGTTACTTTAGGTCATATGGCCAATTGTTAGCTACCACCATTGATTTAAAATATAATCTAAAAACCATCATTATATTTTATAAGGTAAAATGTATCATGATTTGTAATGCTCATGGGGCCTGAAATTGCTCTTGGAACGTTGATCTCTTTCGAGTCCCATGCACATTACAAGTTGTGGGTACATTTTACCTCATGAAGTATAACAAGAGTCATTAGATTATATTTTAAATTAGTTGTAGTAACTAAATATTATAGAATCTACCCCTTAAACCCATCAATGGTTTCCACCCTTAGTCCCCTACTTTTCCATAAGAATTATATTTTATTTAATTGGAAAGATTTGTTATGGTAATTAATAAATTTCTCTATTATTTAGCAAGATTCGCCAATATTTTCTACAAAATTTTACTGATGTAAAAAAAATGCCAATAAAATTAATATATTTTCAAAAAAAAAAAAAAAGATTGGCAAATGAAACACCATCAAGTAAGTCCATTCAAGTGATGAAAGTAGCAGACGAAGAATCCACATCATATGAAGCACAAGAAATATAGAAACTTAATTTTAGAACCATGGTAGAAAAATAATAACCTCCTAAAGATCCACCATAAAAGCAATCCTCCAAAGTGTGAAGATCATAATCCACCACAATTGTCATTTGTAGCACGTGAGTTAGAAATGCTATTAGTCTTGTAACTAACATAGAAAATGGAGTCATTGTCCTACATCCTAGCTTCAAATGATTGGATATGACTTTGTAAATTGCCCAAGGTTCTTTTAACATTAAAATTATCCTAGAGAATAGATTGCAAGTTGATGATATGGAGGGGGAAGTTTGCACAAAGAATCAGGGTTTCAATTTGTAGGGGAAAAAGGTGCAAGAGAAGGCAACCAAGCATTGAAATCTCCAAATGTATTTAATGAGCATTTGTCTAAAGGTTTGGGTAATAACAATGTGGTAAGGGGAAAGCCCAAGAAGCATTGATCTCCAAGACCTAGCCTATGAAAAAAGAGCAAAGAAAGTGGAGAAAGATAGCACCATAAGTTGAGGGCGTGTGGGCAGAGCCATAAAGTGTGCTTAATAGATTATTTTTTAGCACAAAAGGGGTAGGAAGGAGGGGGAAAGTTGAAGGAAAGGCATTCACTAATAGGCACATTGATGTGAACTTTCCAAGCCACCAATTGGAATTCAACATTTTCTTTGGACCTCCAAATTTGAGAGCTTTGCTTGTTCCATCTAAGCTAATTGAAATTGCATATCCATTTAAGGTTAAGTCGAGGAGTTAAGGAGAGTAGGTGAAGGAGCTAGCTATAAATGATTTTGAGAGGGAAGAATCGGATGTTTCACTTGTTGGTCCTTTTCCAATCTTTAAGGAAATTATCGTTGCAAGGTGTGGAAAGTAGACAAGAAATTTTGAGTAACAAGTTTGTAGATTTTTTAAATGGGAGACTTTTTTTATGGGAAAATATTGAATTGAGATTTGAGTTGTTGATTTCCAATTAAATTCAATGGTGTCCCACAAGTCACAAAAAACTTGAATACCTTTTTAACAAAGATTTTTTCCTTTAAGGTTTTATATATTTGCAATGAGAGTGTTAATTGTTGAATTAAGCAGTTCAACTAGATGGAAGATGAGGCAAAACTTAGGCCATGACAAAATTTTGATCATACCTTGATAACATTTTCAAAGTAATCTACCAAGCAGTCCAAATGTAGTTAAAAGGCGCAAGACGAAGGTTGTCCTTTCAATTAACCAAGTCCCATGAGTACCTAACAATAGCAAATTGAATACAGTGATGAATCAAATGTTTCCAAGGAGCATCTCCATACAAGGCCCTTACAATCCATTTAGTTAAAAGAAAAATTCCTCGAGTATAAGGATCAATAATTCCCAATCCCCCTCTATCTTTTGGATAGGTGCAATGAATTCATAAAGTAGTAGGAAGTCCTTTCTTATTTCCCCAATTAGCCCAAAGGAAGCTCCTTATCAACTAGGTTAGCTAATTATAACAATTTATAAAGGGAATCCATCAAGAATAGATGTAAATATGCTAGGTCAAGTGGATTTTAATGACAACTTGTATTCATCCAGCCATGCATAAAAATTAGTTGGTCCAATTTAGGATTTTGTACTTGATTTTGGATAAGAACCATTTCCACATTTCTTTTTGTGAGACTATAATGCTAAAGAGGATCCAAAGGTATCTAGTAATAATGTCGTGCTTCAGTTCACGTCATTCACTAGGGATCTAAAGTGGCCAAGGGTTAAGGTGAGTCATTATAAATTCAATTTTATACATGGCCAACTTAGAACCTAAAATAGTACAAAAAGAACTCTAATATTTCAAGTGTGTGAGTCACTTCATTAGCTAAATTTTGAAGGAATAACATGATATCATCAACAAAATGAGGGTTAAGGGATTTAGCATTGATTGGCAATGAGATACTTTGAACAAGCTTATAGGAGAGCGCATGTTGAAAAATATATTCAAGTGCATCAATCACAAGGACATACATGAATAATGCAAGGGGACAATCTTGGCAAATGAATTTTTGTAAGTTGAATTGGGGTGAGAAGATTCCATTAACTATGGCATTAGCATCCACAAACTTCATATTGATTTGATTACAAATTTTGGGGCCAAAACCAAGCCATTTTAATGTATAGATGTAACCATAGACTTCATCAAAATCAAGTTTTATAATTAAAGCATCTTGGGTAGTTTGTTATGCCCATTCAACTATTTCCCAAGCAAGAACCAAGTTGTCTAAGATAAATCTACATCCTAAGAAACTAGTCACTTCCAATTGCACAATCTCTTGACTGATTCATTTAATAATTTGCGCTAACAATTTAACCATTATTTTGTATGAAGTATTGAGAAGGATTATAGGTGTCATCCATTAACAATGCCTTCATCTTTACCTTTGGGGATAAGTTTAATTTGCACTTGATTAATTACAATGCCCAACGATCCAATTTCAATATCTTCTATAGACAAAATTTTGCTATATTCTAGGTCCATTTTCTTGGGGATACAACCAACAACACTTTCCTCAAGGATCGAGAAAAGGAAGTCCCCAACTGACTCATCAGTGAGAAGATTTTTGAAGTGATCATAAAAATTTTGCATAACGGCGAAGTGGCTAGATTGCAATGTCCATTGGCAAATTTAATAGCAGAAATGTATTTCATTTTGTGTTTATGTTACACCCATGTTCTAGCTTGCGGTGTTTTGCCCTAACCCTCCATCCATATTTATGGAGGAAAAAGTTATAGTAACAATAGTTATCTCCAACCAACCAATCCATCTATTCCATTGAGATTTTGTTTCAACATTCTAAATAGCTAAGAAACCATCAATGCAACCCTAGTTTTTGAACATTTTATTTTTTTGTTAGGTTACAAGGGCTTTTTTTTTCTCTATGCAAGATTTTACAACTAATCAAACTTGTTCAACCTTGTCCCTATTGGAGTGAAACAAGTGTGATCAATCATAGATTTTCCTAGCAAGGGCATAGTTTTGAACTACTCATTTATGAAAACCTTCAACATTAACGATGCAATGACTCTTCATTTCATACAACATTGGGAAATTAGAGTAGTATCTAGACAAGGGCTTTGATTGCTATAGGTTTTATCCATAAGTTCAAAGCTTTGGTTTCTTGTGAGGTTGCAAGAGAATGGACTCTCAATAGAATCCTTCCCTAGGATGATCTTGTTTTGTTATGGGATAGCTTTGATGATGAAATCCATGATGGGCTTGCAATCGAAGCTTGTCACCAACTAGATAAAGATGTGTAGCAACTACAACATATTGTATAGCCCCTTGGGGAAAAGAAGCTAATTTAGCTTTATGCCACCAAGATTTTAGTATTATGAGAAATTTATGACTAATTATTAAGGAAGGATGTTTGTAAATTTGTACTGCTTATACTTATCACCTTCCAACCATACAAAGTGTGGTGTTTGTCAAGCCACACACAAACCCTCCTTGAAGCTTACAATTTAAGTGAACTCTAAGGAGATTTTTTCTCTAAATCCCTCTTGTTGATTTAGTTTATGATCGGGTTTGTTCTTGAGTATTGGGACATTGATTTAGTTTTTGTGTTTGTTATCTTTGTATCAAATCGATTGGCTCGAATTTTGATTTATCACTCTTTTTGTCCTCTCTGATTTATCTACTTAATATGTGCCTAATATCTATACACTTAACAAACTATCAATAATTTGATCATATTTGAATTTAACTTACATTTATTTTACATTAATATTATATTCTACATATTAATTTTTGTGAAGAAATGACAATAAGATATAAATATGAACAATAAAGAGAACCTTCAAATCAACTAAATTATAACCATAACATTAACTCTAACCAAAATCATAACCATAACCCTAACTGTAACTATAACCTTAACCCTAATCCTAACCTTAAACCTAACCCTAACCCTAGCCTTAATTCTAATCCTAATCATAACCCTAACCTAACCTTGATTTTATCTCTAATTATAACCCTATACCAAACCCTTATCATAAACTTAACCCTAACCCTAACCCTAACCCTAATCAAGTATCTCTAACCTAACCATAACCCTCATCCTAACCCCAACCCTAATCTTAACCCTAAACCTAATCCAAACCCTAACCCTAACCTCAAGTCTATATCTAACTATAACCCTTACCTTAACCCTAACCATAAACACAATTGCAACCTAACCTTAATTCTATCTCTAACACTAACCCTGACTCTAATCTTAACCCCAAACCTAACTTTAACAATAACTCCAATTCTAACCCTAACCCTAACCATAATTATATCTTTACCAATAACCCTAATCCAATCCTAAGCTTAACCATAACCCTACCTGTAACATTAATCCTAACCATAATCCTAACCTAGCCTTAATTTTATCTCTAGTTGTAACCCTAACCTTAACCTTCATTATAACCTTGACCCTAAACCTAATTGTAACTATAACCATAACCCTAACCCTAACCCTAACCATATTTCTATCAATAACTATAACCCTATCCCTAATATAACCCTTACCCTAATCCTAATCCTAACTCTAATCTTCACCCTAACCCTAACATTAATCCTAATCATAACCATAATCCTAATCTTGATTCTAATCCCTAATCCTAATCCTTACAATAATTTCAAACCCTAAACCTAACCCTAATTATAACCCTAACCGTAATAAATTTGTCTTTCATGTTGCGATGTGAATGCTACTAGCATATATATTCCTTCTCAAGACGTCTATTTTTTTATCCATTACTCACATAAAAGTGCAATAGACACCTCAAAAAGGATATCTCTCGACATATTTTATATATTATTAATTAATATATATATCAGTTTAAATTATACCTAATTTTTTTAATTTGTTTTACCTCTATGAACATTTTTAAGAGTATAATTTTCAACACTGTTTAAAAGAAATTTAAGCTATTGTCAGATTTTTGAAAAGAAAAACTAAAAGAATATGAACACATTTAAAATTTATTTATAGAATTAAAATTAAAAAATTAAACACTAAATTCAAAACAGATGTGGATGAATTTTTTAACATTCCCTGCGGCGTTTGAAACTACTTTTGGATACATATTTTATAATTTAAAAATGAACCCAAGATCTATCCAATTTGGCAAACTAGCATTAATTTGATCTTATGTAAATTTGATCCCAAAATTCATTTCACATTTAACAATATATTCTATATATTAGATTTTACGTTTTAAAAGAAATGCCAGTTGGCTATATATCCCACCAATAAAGAATACCTTGTAAATCGATTTAAATTTGAGATACAAAAAAATCTTAAGAAACACTCAAAGATACATTAATGTCTGCAAGAGGCCAAAAGAAAGCAATGACACTAGCACATTAGCAGTTACTAACAACTAAGGCATTTTCTCAAGCACACACAATCAAGTACGAAGAAATGTTAACTTCTGGTTTTATCCTTAAGGCCTGGGATTTTGTTTTAAGGATACTTTGATGACTTATCCGACTATTGAGATATAGGGATCTTGTTTGTGTAAAAGGATTACAAGTAATAAGAGAACACTGTTGTGACCTATTTCACACATCGCCCCATCGCAAATGGGGACCCCCAAGTTTGGTTCCGCCCTCTGCGCAACGTCTTTGAGAGTCTTTAATTTGGGTAAATTTTGAAAGTCAGTCCGGCTAAGTTGGGATTTTGAACCCGTTTTTGTGCCTTAACGTCATAGAAGTGCTTAGAAGACCCGGTAGACGAAGATCGCCATTGCTTTCGGTCGTTTCCGACACTTCCTATTTTTTAGGGATTCTGTTTTTTTGCTTTTTGCTTTTTTGATTTTTGGCATTTTTAGGCCATTCTGGAATTCCTATTTTTTAGGGATGCTTTTTGCTTTTTCTATTTTTGGAAAGTTTCTATTTTTGGAAAAAGTTTCTATTTTTGGATCCTACAGAGCAGAAAATCAACATGTCTCCAGAAATCAAGAAAATCAAGGTAAAGTGAAAAAGGTTTGAAAAATGGTGAAAATTTTGGGAAAATGCTTAAGTCTGAGAATGGCGCCATCAAGAAAGAAGATGGCATGGAAACCTCAAAGTCCGCCATAAGCAAGGTGGTCTCCGAAGTCCGCCATGGCATGAAGGTTGCCAAGTCCGCCGTTGGCAGGAGAGATGCCAAGTCTGCCATGGCATGAAAGTTGCGAAGTCCGCCCTTGGCATGAGGAAGCAAAAGTCCGCCCAAGATGTTTGGAGAGAGATGGATGGCACAAGACAAGGCAAGTCCGCCTTTGGCACAAGAAGGTCAAAGTCCGCCCAAGAAAGTCAAATGGCATGAGGATCTCCAAGTCCGCCCAGCAAGATAGGAAGTGGCTAAGGCATGATGAAGTCCGCCATATGGAAAGTGGTATGGAGAAGCTAAAGTCCGCCATGGCATAAAACTCATGAAGTATGCCCAGCCTAGGGAAAAATGGCATAAAACTCATGAAGTATGCCCAGCCTAGGGAAAAATGGCATAAAACTCATGAAGTCCGCCCAGCCTAGGGAAAAATGGCAAGAGGCACATGAAGTCCGCCCCAAGAAGTGTGGAGGAAGGTAAAATATGAAGGGGTGCGCTCCAAGATATTTGGAAAGGGGTGAAATTACAAGGGAATTCACTAGAAATTGAATCAAATGGTTGAAACAAATGAAATTTGCCATTGGACAAGGCACGAATAAAATTCGCCATGGCAAGAAAAGTGTGAAGTTCGCCTAAGACAAATGGAGAATAAAATACGCCATAGGCAATAAATTATAAGAGATTCGTCCAAACTTTGGAAGGAAAATTATTCTAAGGCATGAAAAACGGAGAAATGTCTAGAGGAAGAAGAGGTTTGGCCGGCATAAAAATCACGCCTCGGCACAACGGAATGAAATTCTTTGGCACAAAATGAAGAGTGTTTGGCAGAGCAAGCATGAAGTCCGCCCCTCTCAGCTTGGAAAATTCCTAAGGCACTAGTAAAAAAAATGGCAAAGTGGCAGAGATCTCCAAGTTCGCCCAACCCAGAAGATGAATCGTTTGGCTAAATAAAAATGTCCAAAGAGGTCAGAACTCCGCCTAGAAAGTTGAAATTTGGCAGATGAGCTATTGAGCATATTTTGGCTAGGCAGACAATTTGAAAAGAGATATTTTTGCCTCTGACGAACGAACTTAGCCATGTATCAAGGTTAAACGGGTTGGAATTTAATATTTTAATATTTTTAATTATTTCCCTGACACTTAGGGAATTTTAATCAAAAATTCAAAAACCGGAGATTATTTGGAAGATTAAACTATTCTGCCTTAGATAAATTTAACTTTGCCATGATTCGAAGATTTAAAATACGTTGGAAAATTAATTTTAAACGATTAATTTAATATCTTTTCCAACACTTAGGCAATTTTTGAGAGAATTCAAAAATCTCAAGCAGAGACAACACAGAGATGAAAATTAGAAACTTGCCTCGATAACTGAAAGTGAAATTAGAAGTTTGCCAATCTGAGAAGAAAACGTTTATAAAAATTGGAAGAAAATCAGAGGAAAGAAAACAATGCCTTGAAGAAAATCGCACTTCTCAGCCATAAAATGAGTTTCAGCAACTCATTTCTTCACAATTCCGGCTGAGAAGTAGCTATCTCTCTCGAATCTTCAGGAAATCGTTCGCAAAGGAGAAATTTATAAGAATAATACTGTTGTGATAATCGAGGTAGCATTTTCTTGTTGACAAGTGTGATTTTTTGAGAAAAGTAATTTATTTCTTTGCTGAAATCGCACTTCCAGCATATTGGTGCACTTCTTCTGGCAGATTTCTAAATTTTAAAATTCATTCGCAGCTAGAACACGATCTTCGAGGTTTGGAAGCTAATCAACAATGTGTTTGCACTGTGTATCTATCTTCTACTTCGTTTCCGACACGAATTTCATTCATAGATAGGCGAATTTAATTACTTTCAGCTTGCTTTTTGACAGAAATTTTAATTCAATAGGCTGAAAGTGCGATTTTTGTCCAAGCTACACCCCGGAACAAGTTAATTTTAAATGATCTTGTATTAATGTTAAGAATTTTGTGCTCGCAGGTTGACGATCGATCAAAGGGAAACATCCAGGTAGGCACAGATGAAGTTTGCAAGTAAAGGATCGCAACCAGAGACCAGAATAAAGTCAAAGTGGAAAGATGTCTCAGACACTGATCTTGGCCATATCGACCTTGAGGAATTCAAGAAGAGAGTATATGGGCATAATTGACCTTTACCCAACACCTACCGCTAGAAGGATGGTGAGAAACGACATATTTCAAGCTGTCGGATTCCCACCTGCGCTTGGCTGTGCTGAACTTATGGTGGAGTGCGCACTTCACTATGATGCTGAGTTGAGGCGGATTGTGGCACCCGATGGGAGAGTGTTGGCACATCTGACAGAGTTGGCCATTCAGGAGGCCTTCGGCATTCCGGCATATCCTAAAACTGTCTACAAGACCAAGGAAGATGCTCAGAAGTTATATGATGAAAATCCTGGCCTTTGTGCCACCAACATTAACAAGTTGTGGTTGGATAAGCCTAGGCTGTCGGTCAAGAAGATGCCCAAGAAATTAACACGCACGGACTTCAAGGAAGACTATGGAGATATTATTATCTTGCTGAACAGAGTGGCAGGCAATCCCTCAGGAGCACCCTTCGAGTCGTGGATGTATTGCTTCATTGAGGACCTCACAGAAGGTGTCAAGATGTTCAACTGGGCGAGAATGATAAGCAATAATCTTCACCACCAGCTTATCAACTTAGAGAAAACCAAAACGTTTTACATGAGTTCTTACGTCATCTATATGTTGACCAGAACCTACAAGTATGCAAGCTTGATATGCAAGGGCACGGTCGGCAGTAGATCAAACGAGCTAAAGGCGTACGACTGCTATCCACAATTGCAGTTGAAGGAAAAGGCGCACTTCCAGCGAGCTCATGACGCCTTCCTCATGTATATCACCAGAATACTCCAAGGAGGGACGCATCAACGACTGACTCCTGAGGCCAAGAAGCTGATTAGCAAATATGGGTCATGGTTTATCCAGTATCCCCGATACACGTACATCAGAATCCAGGGATTCACTGGGAGCCCATATTGTTTGCCCATTTTCCCAACTAACAAGATGGTCCTGTTGGAAGTGCTAAGGCAGCTAGAAGAATTTCAAGGCCTCCAACGGACAAAACAAAAGGCGGCAGTTACTTTTCCCTTCTTTATAGGGAACATGCTGGAGTCTTGCCCATCATCACAGGCAGTTGACAGTGCCAGAATCGAGATACAACATTACCCTTTTTCCCCATATCCGGCCAGAAATCACTACGACCCCCATCACCACATCAAGACGGTGGATGGAAGGAGATACAAGCATAGGGTCGAATTGGAGGACTATTGGGCGAATGCTGCAGATGAATTTGAGGTCAGACGGAAGATGTGGTCCAGATTGTCGCTCAGTCTGATCAGGGCAACAGAATTTTGTCACGTGCCAGATCAATTGGAGGAGGACGAAAATCAGACGCAACCGCGCTTCGATGAGAATTCGGCTTTGCCCGCCGTCCAGTGGTCAGAAGCAGAGCATGCTGACTTGAACGTCTTGATGAGGCCTGTCATCAAGTTTACTCAGTGGTGGGTTGATCAACGAGTTCAAGAATTAAGGCGCCAAAAGATAACCCTGACCTATGACATGCTAAGCAAGGCAGAGTTTTATTCTTCCAACGCGGGCGCATCCCAAGGCGTACAAGTGATGGAGACCACCACTTCTAGGAAGAGGAAAGAAATAGCTACAGGAAAGGAGCTAGTCCAGAAGTAGGCCAAGATAAAAGCTTCTCAATCGGCCGCCTCTAGGAATATTGAGGAGATATTAGCTACTGCCAATGCTTCACTGGCAGACATGAGGGATCCTTCTCCGGTTCCTGAAGACAACACAGAGCCTCAGCCAAATGACGATGCACCGCCTTCTCCCACGGGCACTGAAATATTGGAGTCAGATGACGACAATGTGGGCACCCAAGATGAGGATTTCCAGGAGGGGATGATTTCAGCCCTTAGGGGAATTGTGGATGTTCCTGACAGAGAAGGCGTGCCGGAGGAGGACGGTGTTGAGCAGCTTACGATCCCGGAATGGCTGAAGGAAAGACTAAAATACAAGTGCCGGCAGATGAACCAGAAGAGGATGATACGGCATACTTTTTGGCCAGACTGTCTCAAACCGTGGCCAAAAAGCCGACGAAGAAATTCTCCAGCATACAGAGAGATGAGGCCGGCAACAGGACAGTGCATATCGCCGTGCCTACAGTGGACAAGCCGCAGGAGGATATGGCCCCACAGGATTACGCCATCACGACCGTTGACTTGGGTCCAACCACTAAGGGCCAGGAAATGGAAGATTTGGATAATTCTGTGTCTGCCATCAAATCAAGGTTGGCGAAGGAGGTAGCCAAAAGAAAGGAGTGCCAATTAGAGATTGAGCGCTTAAGAGAGTACATCCAGCACTTGATCAAGCCACTTGATCAAGATACTACGGCAGCTCCTCTACTTCCGAACTCTTCGCAGGAGGCCATTAAAGAGATAGAAGAAAACAGGCTCACGGTTCAAGAGGCCAAAGAATGGATAGCAGCCAAGGGGATTGAAGCTGAGGCATTCGTGGAAAGATTAACTTTGGTTTATGGTCAGGCCACTGCCTTACTTTCTAGGTTGGCTGCTTTGGCAGAAGTATGGGATAACCTTCCGGATGTGCAAGATAGGATAATCCCTTGCCTTAGGATTCTGAAAGGAGTTCCTAAGCAAGAATTGATAGAGGGAGGTGTCATCGTAGCAGGAGTAGCCTATGACTTCCACACTTGGCATTGGGCCTTGACGGCACGAGGTGAAGTTTTGGAGAGGGTAAAGGTTGACGGCATCAGATTGGAGGAACAGGTCAAGGAAGTTCAGGTCAAAATCCTCCACATAATTGCCGATATCCTGGATAAAGAGGCTCTGCGAGAGAATGACCTGCAGTTGGAAGTTTTGAAAGAAAGTGTCCAGGAAAATATCTTTGACATCATTGGACCCATCTTGAGGCAGGACTGGGCCAAATTGGCAAACTTCCTGAGTATCCGAGAGTCCTTTGAAAAGACTGAACCAGAGTGGGAGGAGACCTTCGCCAGATGCGTTGAGAGCATGGATGGGCTGGAATTTAGAATCGGCATGCTTCCACAGGTTACCATGGATGAGGTTGCCTTGATCGTGTCTAGATTCGGTGAATACATGGTGGCTCGAGAGGATCAGGATGTAGTCCCTTGAAAATAGCTCCTAATGCCAACTCATTGCTGTTCATTGCCAGTTAACTGAAGTCATTTTGGGAAACCCTAATTAGGGTTTCGTTTGTTAGATCTTGACCGTCGGCTCATGTTTAATCTGAGCCATTTATTCAATTTATGGAACTCTATATAAACTCTTGGACCCTCATTTGTAATGGGTGAAGTGAGCAATAAAAAAATTGTTGCGACGAAACTATTTCCGTTTATAAAAGCTCTTGTGCATGATTTGCTAAGAACAACTTTTATTTTCAAGTAGTATGCAAGGTTTAATATTTCTCCTTCAACACTTAGAGTAGAATTAGAATAGCATTTCATTTACATGTTGGTTAGATGAATGATAGATTTGATCGCAGTGGCGGATAAAATTTTGCTCATACTTTTGTCAAGTGGATGATTTGCACTCGACGTGTAAAGTTAGTCTGAGCCATTAAAATCGTGGATGCTTAACTTCTATTTGTTTTGATTATCAATTCAAACATGAAAACCATTATCACCTCCGTTGAAGATTGCACCCGCTTCGCGTAGTTGTCCGAAGGAGGCGAAACGAAATGTGGTTACCCATTTTGTCTACTCACTGTTGTCTCTTGAATTCTTAGGCGTAGTTTAGATCTCTAAACCCTTATCCTTTTGCCTTTTTTTGAAAATTTGAAATACCCATCAAAGAGAGCCCTCAAGGATAAAACCGTCTAAGTCCCCAACCTGCAAAAGAATTTCACGTAAGTCCCCTTTGTGATTACCAGCAAATGATTACCAGCAAATCACAACGCCCACTGACCTTGTCCATATGTCATAACCTGGCCAAAAGAAACATTGGAGTCATTGTATTATCTTTTAGGTATTTACAATTACTTTTCAAGAGAGGATAAAGTGTCCTTGGGCATTTTATTCTGTGTATGGTGGCGTATTCAAAACACACACCAACAAACACCATAGCTGAAAATAAATGGAAGAGCATGAAAGATTCACATCATGTGGAAGACAATCACTCTAAATTAAGGCCAATATTAAACTAGGCGGTTACTTCTAGATATCTACCTAAGGTTAACAAGGAAGATCAAACTGTTGGACAATGCACTCCACAAGGTAAGTACCAAGTTATTTTAAGGGATGAGACTTCTGTTTGAAGATTTCCAATTTTAGATCCCACTGATTTGGAAAAGAGTTTGGATTTTGAAAGCTTTGCCAAGGGACAGATAAAGATTAGATGTACTCCCTTCACATTCGTGTACTAACCAGCCAGTTGCACCAGCCAGTTGCATTGCTTAGTTGTACTTTTGCATAATAAGCACTTCTGACAACTTCCTCAAAGAGAAGTGGAAAACCATAGGATTTTAAGCTGTGCATGGGCAGGGAACATGCAACATCTGTCTTTATTGTGGCTTTCCAAAGGGCATATAGGAGGTACCTCTTCTTGAACAATAAGTTCTTTTGTTGTTCATGCCAGCATGGTTTTTCATTTGAGTGGGGGAAAGTCTACCCCATGCCCTGAAAGACAAAACTATAAGTAAAAATGTGGCTCACTCTTAGTAAATTTGATCCAAGTGCAATCTGGGAAAAACGGATAAGCTTATTTACAAAACAAGGAGCCATGATAAACATGTCAAGAATACAAGGATGTCGCATGACTGATGCTAAAACGTGATGAACTTTAAATTTCTTAAAGATTGTAAATTCCACGTATTTTTTAGAGGAAACTGAAAACTGAACTTTCTATGCCCACATACTTTGACTCCTCTGTTGATGTTATTTATCTTGGTTATCAGAGACTTCATTTTGATGGGGAATCAAATACAAACGCAGGATAGGCAGGTGCAGATTGGTTTCTGGTTGATGGTAACAATACTTCTAGCCATATCAAACTTGAACAAATTGGCAGAGACAAAACTTGATTAAGGGAAAACGGGGAGGAGTATGAAGAGATATGGCTATGGATTTGGGAGGAGTTCAAACTGATTACTGAAACTGCTAAAAGGTTACTAAAGCCAAATGGTTGCCGTGTGAGTTACTAGAGTTTGGTGGACAGTACTGTCAAGAGGGGCAGGGATTTCGATAAATATGCAATCATCAATATATGCAGGGAGCAAGAGAACTGTTAAATTTCTTTGAACCTAGTGTGATGGGAATTAAGGTTTAATGGAATTTTTTTTAGACCAGTTTAGGCCTGAGATTAAATTTTACGCAGGAAATATTAAGTCTTTTGGCTAGGATCCAACAGAATTTTTTGATGCAAATTTCTTTTTAGTAGAAACCCGGCCATGATTAATGCAAATGGCGATTCCATAGTGAAAACTCCTAGTTAGTTTAGTTTTCTA
>CM021101.1:220332625-220437751 GCA_007115665.2 Sequoiadendron giganteum
ACCTAATTGTAACTATAACCATAACCCTAACCCTAACCCTAACCATATTTCTATCAATAACTATAACCCTACCCTAACCCTAACATTAATCCTAATCATAACCATAATCCTAATCTTGATTCTAATCCCTAATCCTAATCCTTACAATAATTTCAAACCCTAAACCTAACCCTAATTATAACCCTAACCGTAATAAATTTGTCTTTCATGTTGCGATGTGAATGCTACTAGCATATATATTCCTTCTCAAGACGTCTATTTTTTTATCCATTACTCACATAAAAGTGCAATAGACACCTCAAAAAGGATATCTCTCGACATATTTTATATATTATTAATTAATATATATATCAGTTTAAATTATACCTAATTTTTTTAATTTGTTTTACCTCTATGAACATTTTTAAGAGTATAATTTTCAACACTGTTTAAAAGAAATTTAAGCTATTGTCAGATTTTTGAAAAGAAAAACTAAAAGAATATGAACACATTTAAAATTTATTTATAGAATTAAAATTAAAAAATTAAACACTAAATTCAAAACAGATGTGGATGAATTTTTTAACATTCCCTGCGGCGTTTGAAACTACTTTTGGATACATATTTTATAATTTAAAAATGAACCCAAGATCTATCCAATTTGGCAAACTAGCATTAATTTGATCTTATGTAAATTTGATCCCAAAATTCATTTCACATTTAACAATATATTCTATATATTAGATTTTACGTTTTAAAAGAAATGCCAGTTGGCTATATATCCCACCAATAAAGAATACCTTGTAAATCGATTTAAATTTGAGATACAAAAAAATCTTAAGAAACACTCAAAGATACATTAATGTCTGCAAGAGGCCAAAAGAAAGCAATGACACTAGCACATTAGCAGTTACTAACAACTAAGGCATTTTCTCAAGCACACACAATCAAGTACGAAGAAATGTTAACTTCTGGTTTTATCCTTAAGGCCTGGGATTTTGTTTTAAGGATACTTTGATGACTTATCCGACTATTGAGATATAGGGATCTTGTTTGTGTAAAAGGATTACAAGTAATAAGAGAACACTGTTGTGACCTATTTCACACATCGCCCCATCGCAAATGGGGACCCCCAAGTTTGGTTCCGCCCTCTGCGCAACGTCTTTGAGAGTCTTTAATTTGGGTAAATTTTGAAAGTCAGTCTAGCTAAGTTGAGATTTTGAACCCGTTTTTGGGCCTTAACGTCATAGAAGTGCTTAGAAGACCCGGTAGACGAAGATCGCCATTGCTTTCGGTCGTTTCTGACACTTCCTATTTTTTAGGGATTCTGCTTTTTTGCTTTTTTGCTTTTTTGATTTTTGGCATTTTTAGGCCATTCTGGAGTTCCTATTTTTTAGGGATGCTTTTTGCTTTTTCTATTTTTGGAAAGTTTCTATTTTTGGATCCCACAGAGCAGAAAATCAACATGTCTCCAGAAATCAAGGAAATCCAGGTAAAGTGAAAAAGTTTGAAAAATGGTGAAAATTTTGGGAAAATGCTTAAGTCTGAGAATGGCGCCATCAAGAAAGAAGATGGCATGGAAACTTCAAAGTCCGCCCTACCTTTGGCATGCCAAAGATAGGCACTAGCATGAATGTTGCCAAGTCCACCGTAGGCAAGGTGGTCTCCGAAGTCCGCCATGGCATGAAAGTTGCCAAGTCCGCCCTTGGCATGAGGAAGCAAAAGTCCGCCCAAGATGTTTGGAGAGAGATGGATGGCACAAGACAAGGCAAGTCCGCCTTTGGCACAAGAAGGTCAAAGTCCGCCCAAGAAAGTCAAATGGCATGAGGATCTCCAAGTCCGCCCAGCAAGATAGGAAGTGGCTAAGGCATGATGAAGTCCGCCATATGGAAAGTGGCATGGAGAAGCCTAAAGTCCGCCCTTGGCACAAGAAGTTCAAAGTTGCCCCTAGGGAAAAATGGCATAAAACTCATGAAGTCCGCCCAGCCTAGGGAAAAATGGCAAGAGGCACATGAAGTCCGCCCCAAGAAGTGTGGAGAAAGGTAAAATATGAAGGGGTGCGCTCCAAGATGTTTGGAAAGGGGTGAAATTACAAGGGAATTCACTAGAAATTGAATCAAATGGTTGAAACAAATGAAATTTGCCATTGGACAAGGCACGAATAAAATTCGCCATGGCAAGAAAAGTGTGAAGTTCGCCTAAGACAAATGGAGAATAAAATACGCCATAGGCAATAAATTATAAGAGATTCGTCCAAACTTTGGAAGGAAAATTATTCTAAGGCATGAAAAACGGAGAAATGTCTAGAGGAAGAAGAGGTTTGGCCGGCATAAAAATCACGCCTCGGCACAACGGAATGAAATTCTTTGGCACAAAATGAAGAGTGTTTGGCAGAGCAAGCATGAAGTCCGCCCCTCTCAGCTTGGAAAATTCCTAAGGCACTAGTAAAAAAATGGCAAAGTGGCAGAGATCTCCAAGTTCGCCCAACCCAGAAGATGAATCGTTTGGCTAAATAAAAATGTCCAAAGAGGTCAGAACTCCGCCTAGAAAGTTGAAATTTGGCAGATGAGCTATTGAGCATATTTTGGCTAGGCAGACAATTTGAAAAGAGATATTTTTGCCTCTGACGAACGAACTTAGCCATGTATCAAGGTTAAACGGGTTGGAATTTAATATTTTAATATTTTTAATTATTTCCCTGACACTTAGGGAATTTTAATCAAAAATTCAAAAACCGGAGATTATTTGGAAGATTAAACTATTCTGCCTTAGATAAATTTAACTTTGCCATGATTCGAAGATTTAAAATACGTTGGAAAATTAATTTTAAACGATTAATTTAATATCTTTTCCAACACTTAGGCAATTTTTGAGAGAATTCAAAAATCTCAAGCAGAGACAACACAGAGATGAAAATTAGAAACTTGCCTCGATAACTGAAAGTGAAATTAGAAGTTTGCCAATCTGAGAAGAAAACGTTTATAAAAATTGGAAGAAAATCAGAGGAAAGAAAACAATGCCTTGAAGAAAATCGCACTTCTCAGCCATAAAATGAGTTTCAGCAACTCATTTCTTCACAATTCCGGCTGAGAAGTAGCTATCTCTCTCGAATCTTCAGGAAATCGTTCGCAAAGGAGAAATTTATAAGAATAATACTGTTGTGATAATCGAGGTAGCATTTTCTTGTTGACAAGTGTGATTTTTTGAGAAAAGTAATTTATTTCTTTGCTGAAATCGCACTTCCAGCATATTGGTGCACTTCTTCTGGCAGATTTCTAAATTTTAAAATTCATTCGCAGCTAGAACACGATCTTCGAGGTTTGGAAGCTAATCAACAATGTGTTTGCACTGTGTATCTATCTTCTACTTCGTTTCCGACACGAATTTCATTCATAGATAGGCGAATTTAATTACTTTCAGCTTGCTTTTTGACAGAAATTTTAATTCAATAGGCTGAAAGTGCGATTTTTGTCCAAGCTACACCCCGGAACAAGTTAATTTTAAATGATCTTGTATTAATGTTAAGAATTTTGTGCTCGCAGGTTGACGATCGATCAAAGGGAAACATCCAGGTAGGCACAGATGAAGTTTGCAAGTAAAGGATCGCAACCAGAGACCAGAATAAAGTCAAAGTGGAAAGATGTCTCAGACACTGATCTTGGCCATATCGACCTTGAGGAATTCAAGAAGAGAGTATATGGGCATAATTGACCTTTACCCAACACCTACCGCTAGAAGGATGGTGAGAAACGACATATTTCAAGCTGTCGGATTCCCACCTGCGCTTGGCTGTGCTGAACTTATGGTGGAGTGCGCACTTCACTATGATGCTGAGTTGAGGCGGATTGTGGCACCCGATGGGAGAGTGTTGGCACATCTGACAGAGTTGGCCATTCAGGAGGCCTTCGGCATTCCGGCATATCCTAAAACTGTCTACAAGACCAAGGAAGATGCTCAGAAGTTATATGATGAAAATCCTGGCCTTTGTGCCACCAACATTAACAAGTTGTGGTTGGATAAGCCTAGGCTGTCGGTCAAGAAGATGCCCAAGAAATTAACACGCACGGACTTCAAGGAAGACTATGGAGATATTATTATCTTGCTGAACAGAGTGGCAGGCAATCCCTCAGGAGCACCCTTCGAGTCGTGGATGTATTGCTTCATTGAGGACCTCACAGAAGGTGTCAAGATGTTCAACTGGGCGAGAATGATAAGCAATAATCTTCACCACCAGCTTATCAACTTAGAGAAAACCAAAACGTTTTACATGAGTTCTTACGTCATCTATATGTTGACCAGAACCTACAAGTATGCAAGCTTGATATGCAAGGGCACGGTCGGCAGTAGATCAAACGAGCTAAAGGCGTACGACTGCTATCCACAATTGCAGTTGAAGGAAAAGGCGCACTTCCAGCGAGCTCATGACGCCTTCCTCATGTATATCACCAGAATACTCCAAGGAGGGACGCATCAACGACTGACTCCTGAGGCCAAGAAGCTGATTAGCAAATATGGGTCATGGTTTATCCAGTATCCCCGATACACGTACATCAGAATCCAGGGATTCACTGGGAGCCCATATTGTTTGCCCATTTTCCCAACTAACAAGATGGTCCTGTTGGAAGTGCTAAGGCAGCTAGAAGAATTTCAAGGCCTCCAACGGACAAAACAAAAGGCGGCAGTTACTTTTCCCTTCTTTATAGGGAACATGCTGGAGTCTTGCCCATCATCACAGGCAGTTGACAGTGCCAGAATCGAGATACAACATTACCCTTTTTCCCCATATCCGGCCAGAAATCACTACGACCCCCATCACCACATCAAGACGGTGGATGGAAGGAGATACAAGCATAGGGTCGAATTGGAGGACTATTGGGCGAATGCTGCAGATGAATTTGAGGTCAGACGGAAGATGTGGTCCAGATTGTCGCTCAGTCTGATCAGGGCAACAGAATTTTGTCACGTGCCAGATCAATTGGAGGAGGACGAAAATCAGACGCAACCGCGCTTCGATGAGAATTCGGCTTTGCCCGCCGTCCAGTGGTCAGAAGCAGAGCATGCTGACTTGAACGTCTTGATGAGGCCTGTCATCAAGTTTACTCAGTGGTGGGTTGATCAACGAGTTCAAGAATTAAGGCGCCAAAAGATAACCCTGACCTATGACATGCTAAGCAAGGCAGAGTTTTATTCTTCCAACGCGGGCGCATCCCAAGGCGTACAAGTGATGGAGACCACCACTTCTAGGAAGAGGAAAGAAATAGCTACAGGAAAGGAGCTAGTCCAGAAGTAGGCCAAGATAAAAGCTTCTCAATCGGCCGCCTCTAGGAATATTGAGGAGATATTAGCTACTGCCAATGCTTCACTGGCAGACATGAGGGATCCTTCTCCGGTTCCTGAAGACAACACAGAGCCTCAGCCAAATGACGATGCACCGCCTTCTCCCACGGGCACTGAAATATTGGAGTCAGATGACGACAATGTGGGCACCCAAGATGAGGATTTCCAGGAGGGGATGATTTCAGCCCTTAGGGGAATTGTGGATGTTCCTGACAGAGAAGGCGTGCCGGAGGAGGACGGTGTTGAGCAGCTTACGATCCCGGAATGGCTGAAGGAAAGACTAAAATACAAGTGCCGGCAGATGAACCAGAAGAGGATGATACGGCATACTTTTTGGCCAGACTGTCTCAAACCGTGGCCAAAAAGCCGACGAAGAAATTCTCCAGCATACAGAGAGATGAGGCCGGCAACAGGACAGTGCATATCGCCGTGCCTACAGTGGACAAGCCGCAGGAGGATATGGCCCCACAGGATTACGCCATCACGACCGTTGACTTGGGTCCAACCACTAAGGGCCAGGAAATGGAAGATTTGGATAATTCTGTGTCTGCCATCAAATCAAGGTTGGCGAAGGAGGTAGCCAAAAGAAAGGAGTGCCAATTAGAGATTGAGTGCTTAAGAGAGTACGTCCAGCACTTGATCAAGCCACTTGATCAAGATACTACGGCATCTCCTCTACTTCCGAACTCTTCGTAGGAGGCCATTAAAGAGATAGAAGAAAACAGGCTCACGGTTCAAGAGGCCAAAGAATGGATAGCAGCCAAGGGGATTGAAGCTGAGGCATTCGTGGAAAGATTAACTTTGGTTTATGGTCAGGCCACTGCCTTACTTTCTAGGTTGGCTGCTTTGGCAGAAGTATGGGATAACCTTCCGGATGTGCAAGATAGGATAATCCCTTGCCTTAGGATTCTGAAAGGAGTTCCTAAGCAAGAATTGATAGAGGGAGGTGTCATCGTAGCAGGAGTAGCCTATGACTTCCACACTTGGCATTGGGCCTTGACGGCACGAGGTGAAGTTTTGGAGAGGGTAAAGGTTGACGGCATCAGATTGGAGGAACAGGTCAAGGAAGTTCAGGTCAAAATCCTCCACATAATTGCCGATATCCTGGATAAAGAGGCTCTGCGAGAGAATGACCTGCAGTTGGAAGTTTTGAAAGAAAGTGTCCAGGAAAATATCTTTGACATCATTGGACCCATCTTGAGGCAGGACTGGGCCAAATTGGCAAACTTCCTGAGTATCCGAGAGTCCTTTGAAAAGACTGAACCAGAGTGGGAGGAGACCTTCGCCAGATGCGTTGAGAGCATGGATGGGCTGGAATTTAGAATCGGCATGCTTCCACAGGTTACCATGGATGAGGTTGCCTTGATCGTGTCTAGATTCGGTGAATACATGGTGGCTCGAGAGGATCAGGATGTAGTCCCTTGAAAATAGCTCCTAATGCCAACTCATTGCTGTTCATTGCCAGTTAACTGAAGTCATTTTGGGAAACCCTAATTAGGGTTTCGTTTGTTAGATCTTGACCGTCGGCTCATGTTTAATCTGAGCCATTTATTCAATTTATGGAACTCTATATAAACTCTTGGACCCTCATTTGTAATGGGTGAAGTGAGCAATAAAAAAATTGTTGCGACGAAACTATTTCCGTTTATAAAAGCTCTTGTGCATGATTTGCTAAGAACAACTTTTATTTTCAAGTAGTATGCAAGGTTTAATATTTCTCCTTCAACACTTAGAGTAGAATTAGAATAGCATTTCATTTACATGTTGGTTAGATGAATGATAGATTTGATCGCAGTGGCGGATAAAATTTTGCTCATACTTTTGTCAAGTGGATGATTTGCACTCGACGTGTAAAGTTAGTCTGAGCCATTAAAATCGTGGATGCTTAACTTCTATTTGTTTTGATTATCAATTCAAACATGAAAACCATTATCACCTCCGTTGAAGATTGCACCCGCTTCGCGTAGTTGTCCGAAGGAGGCGAAACGAAATGTGGTTACCCATTTTGTCTACTCACTGTTGTCTCTTGAATTCTTAGGCGTAGTTTAGATCTCTAAACCCTTATCCTTTTGCCTTTTTTTGAAAATTTGAAATACCCATCAAAGAGAGCCCTCAAGGATAAAACCGTCTAAGTCCCCAACCTGCAAAAGAATTTCACGTAAGTCCCCTTTGTGATTACCAGCAAATGATTACCAGCAAATCACAACGCCCACTGACCTTGTCCATATGTCATAACCTGGCCAAAAGAAACATTGGAGTCATTGTATTATCTTTTAGGTATTTACAATTACTTTTCAAGAGAGGATAAAGTGTCCTTGGGCATTTTATTCTGTGTATGGTGGCGTATTCAAAACACACACCAACAAACACCATAGCTGAAAATAAATGGAAGAGCATGAAAGATTCACATCATGTGGAAGACAATCACTCTAAATTAAGGCCAATATTAAACTAGGCGGTTACTTCTAGATATCTACCTAAGGTTAACAAGGAAGATCAAACTGTTGGACAATGCACTCCACAAGGTAAGTACCAAGTTATTTTAAGGGATGAGACTTCTGTTTGAAGATTTCCAATTTTAGATCCCACTGATTTGGAAAAGAGTTTGGATTTTGAAAGCTTTGCCAAGGGACAGATAAAGATTAGATGTACTCCCTTCACATTCGTGTACTAACCAGCCAGTTGCACCAGCCAGTTGCATTGCTTAGTTGTACTTTTGCATAATAAGCACTTCTGACAACTTCCTCAAAGAGAAGTGGAAAACCATAGGATTTTAAGCTGTGCATGGGCAGGGAACATGCAACATCTGTCTTTATTGTGGCTTTCCAAAGGGCATATAGGAGGTACCTCTTCTTGAACAATAAGTTCTTTTGTTGTTCATGCCAGCATGGTTTTTCATTTGAGTGGGGGAAAGTCTACCCCATGCCCTGAAAGACAAAACTATAAGTAAAAATGTGGCTCACTCTTAGTAAATTTGATCCAAGTGCAATCTGGGAAAAACGGATAAGCTTATTTACAAAACAAGGAGCCATGATAAACATGTCAAGAATACAAGGATGTCGCATGACTGATGCTAAAACGTGATGAACTTTAAATTTCTTAAAGATTGTAAATTCCACGTATTTTTTAGAGGAAACTGAAAACTGAACTTTCTATGCCCACATACTTTGACTCCTCTGTTGATGTTATTTATCTTGGTTATCAGAGACTTCATTTTGATGGGGAATCAAATACAAACGCAGGATAGGCAGGTGCAGATTGGTTTCTGGTTGATGGTAACAATACTTCTAGCCATATCAAACTTGAACAAATTGGCAGAGACAAAACTTGATTAAGGGAAAACGGGGAGGAGTATGAAGAGATATGGCTATGGATTTGGGAGGAGTTCAAACTGATTACTGAAACTGCTAAAAGGTTACTAAAGCCAAATGGTTGCCGTGTGAGTTACTAGAGTTTGGTGGACAGTACTGTCAAGAGGGGCAGGGATTTCGATAAATATGCAATCATCAATATATGCAGGGAGCAAGAGAACTGTTAAATTTCTTTGAACCTAGTGTGATGGGAATTAAGGTTTAATGGAATTTTTTTTAGACCAGTTTAGGCCTGAGATTAAATTTTACGCAGGAAATATTAAGTCTTTTGGCTAGGATCCAACAGAATTTTTTGATGCAAATTTCTTTTTAGTAGAAACCCGGCCATGATTAATGCAAATGGCGATTCCATAGTGAAAACTCCTAGTTAGTTTAGTTTTCTAAAAAGAGATGGGAAATCTTAAGTAACTCTTACCTGAGAAAAGAAGATCCTAGAAACTTGGGAGATAGTAAAGATGCTGAAGGCTGAAAACATGAAGAGGAAGTACCTTCGAAAAAAGCCCATAGAACTCCAGCGCACCTATGTAAATCACTTGACAAACTATTATTAAAAAATATAGAAATATGTAGAAAAATCAGTTATCTGCCTGTAAAGATCTTAGTTCTAGAAGAAATATGGTTGATTGTCCCTGCTTATGGGTTACTTTCTTGAGTAGATATTCACTTCCTGGTGAATTGTTCTAACTAGCTAGTAGGATCCAATGTAGGGAACGATATAGCATGCAGTCAGAAGGTTTGTACCAGACAGAGTATCTCATTTTCGTGGAACAATGTTGTACACATTTTTTTATTTATATGATACATAATTTCTATGATCTGGATGAAAAGAACAGTTGAGTGCTAATGCAACTCTATATGCATTATAGATTTCTTCAGTATTTTTCATCTTCCTTAAAAGAAACATATCAAGCAGCATCATTTCTAATCTAAAGTTAAAAATAAAAAAATAAAAAAATGACAAACTTTTGACTAAATCATCCTCTTTCCTGCTCCTGCTTTTTTACAAGTAGAACCAACATAGAAGGTTTGATGTCTAACAGGATCATAGATGCTTCCACATACTCCATAGAAACAGATCGCACTTCTTTGAACAAAGCATGCTTGAAAAAACCATTTGTCATCCTCTGCAATAAGTTCTGTGCCCATGATGGAGCTCCACAGATAAAAAATAATCACAAGCAACGGTATTCCTGCAAAGCTCCAATCCCTTAAAATAATCTGTGAAAAAAGGAAGAATATCAAATAAATAATATATATAGATTCATATCGTACTGAGTAATAAATAAGCATCAAGGAAAGCCATACAAATTGAGCAAATGCATTTACTCTTGTTGCAAATTACCATCAATCAAAAGAAAAACACACGCATAATCAAAGCAAATTGTAACACCACCAAAAAACAAAAATCAAGTAAAAGATAGTTGAAGCTTTACTCAAGGATATTTAAAGTTGGGTAGCAAGAAGGGGAAAAGGTTGATAGATTTTAGTCACCCAGCAAAGGAAGGGCAATCTTTTCCTCATGCAGTCATCCTGCAAAGGGAAGGCAACCTTTTTTTGTCTGAAAGAACAGTCTTCTAAAGAAGAAAGCTTGAAATAGGATAATTGGTTTAACAAATGATTGTTCTTATTGTATGCTTTTAGCGGTATGTCTGTTATTTGTTCACTTCAAGGTTCAATGTCAAGGTTAGGACTAAAATAATGATATACAAGTTTTGTTTATTGAATTACATTAAGTACTCAGACAAGTTTCCTTGCAGCAGAAAGTCAAAACAAACCTATTGCTGCTCTTCTTAAAGGCGCTCTGTAGCAAAGGAATCTGTTAAACCTGTGGGCTGAAGGCTTGTCTAAATAAAAAGAAAACAGCTAATGTCTAAAGTATCATACTAACTACATCTTTAAGAGTTAAAATGCAGATGAATGCTATTCAAAATATGAGTGCAATAGACCCGTGCCTAACACAACTTTGTGTGCAAGATTATATATGAAAAATAACGAACAGAAATCAATGTCATTCAAAGCCTTCAATATAAGCAAATTATTGAATATTCTAAATGCTTTAACCTATTGCCATAATAGCCAGCAAAAGAATAATAAATTAGTATTGTTGCTTGAGGAATCATAATCCTAAAAAGATGAAGAACCTGATGTTGCAATGAAAATTCTCAGTAAAAAGATGGATAAAATACTAAATAGCCAATGTACAGTTGTAGCAATTAAACTTAAAGCTAATTACAAGTCATAGTCAACAAAATGGTAGGCCTTTAGACTCATGGTGCCTAGATAGAATTAGACACATTTGACAATAGAAGCTACATGGGGTGAAGAGCAAATCACTGCTCTCAGAGGACTAATTCCTTTAAATAACATTTACAGCATAGTAAGACTTTATGGCAAATGGATAAATAACAAACAGAACACAAAATGGCTCAAACTGACACTGCTCGCTGCCGATAGTGAAATGGAAAAATGATTCAGGTGCTTTAACAAAAACGTATGTTGATAATTATAAATTTATGAAATGGTTAGGGTCTCAATTCATCCTTCAAAATGAAATTATCGTAACTGAGAACATTTTCTGATGACTGCAATGTGGCTCATTTAAGCCAATACCCTAGTTTTTGTTACCCCAACAAAGTGAAAGTAGAGACCCTTTGTCTCTCCTAGCCTTGTACTCTGTCCTTAACAATGCATATTTGAGGTTCCCCAAGTTCTAATGTGACTATAGTGTTCATAGCAACAGAGCATCTCCATGAAGATGAAACGGCAATAACCTTCTTGCAATCAACATTCTCAGAATCTCCTACACCTCTCAGAAAATAAAGTATATTAATTGCAGCATTGACACTGAATTAAAATGTCAGAAGCCAAACAAAACATAATAGATGTAATTCATGTTAAAATAAATCATGGACAAGTTAGGAGTCAAACCAAGGATAACCCATTTACTGTTGGGTTGCTCTAACACTGAGCTACCAGTCCACTTTCTGACCAGTCCATCAGTGGTTTGGGTGTTATTCATTTTCCAACATCCCCCTTTGAGCCACACTGCAGATTCTTGGGGCTCCTAGCCCAGCCTGGCTCTGCTGACTTGGCTCTGTTACCATGTTAAACTTTTTCATGGACCAACTAGCAGTTGAACCTACGACCACCCATTTGCTGCTGCAGTGCTCCACCACTGAGCTACCAGCTCACTTGGTGACCAATCCATCTATGGTTCAGGTGTTGTTCTTTTTCCAACAATTTAATGAACAGATAGGAAGGCCTCAACATATATACTTTGCAATGATAGCATCATATGGCTCAGGTGTCTAGTCACCCTTATGGTGCTAAGCCAACTGAACCAATTTACAATAGATCCTGTCCAATGAGAAGAATAAACTCAGCAGATAGGATCAATTGTGATGTTTCAGAATTCACTGAACCAATACAGAATCTTCAAAAATTCTTAAATCTAACAATAAGAAGTTTCTACCCGTAAGAATTTTTCTAAGAAAGACAGTTAATTTTACTAAATACAATTTCATATGTTTTTCTCCATTGCTTCAATGAAGTGATCAGAAAATAGCAAGGCAATGACTTTTCCTCCCAGTCACAGGCACGGGGCCTGAACCGCATAACCCATGTTATAAACGAATCATCAAAGTTAGACAGGAACCACGTTATCTGACAATGAAATGCACTTTTTCTTGAATAATCTATAAAACTTGGTCAAAGTTTTAGCAGAGGCCACTCTATTTGATCCTAAGTGAATTTTGATCATGACTGCCGTGCATGTATGATGAGTTCAATAACCACAAAGTAAGGGCCACTCGTGGATATCTTCATTCTAGTTTTAGCTGTTAGTATCTCAACTTTGAGAATAACTGCCAACCATAGAATTTAATAATTAATTATAGTAGGCCAACCTACTTGCATATGTCCTTGAATAAATATGTATTCATGTAATCTTCTAAAAGAATTGATTAAGGATGGATGTGTTGATAGTAGGAAATATGCAGGCAGATTTTTCATTTTACGTGTGGATATTAGGAGATATACAAAGCCAGCACGTATACAAGATAAGTCCGCCGTATTCCAGCTAACAATGTAAGGGCACACTAAGCCAAGGACAAAATCTTGATTAATTGTCCTAGCTTTTTAAAGATAAAAACATTTGTATAAGGCTTCCTTGAGTATCACTCTATAGGCAAATATGTGGAGGAGAGCAATTATGAGTTGGATGTGAAAATGACTGCAAACTTGCAAAGGTTGTGAACATACGGAGATGACTGAAAAGGCAAAGATGACTGTGAACATGCACATATGACTGCAAACATAGAGCGGGGATAACTTAAAGTAAAAAGCTATTGAACCCAACAACTGTAATAATAGCTAAGGTGTACTCCTTGGATATTATCTGTGCTCTGCCGCCATGTGGCAAGGGTTTTTTTAATTCAGTGGAGCAAGATTGTAATAAAATGACATCTCAAACCATATTCACTCAACCATAGTTCAAAAACTTGCTACTCCATAAAACTCAGCAAACTTAATTTTGACTCAGACTTAGCAAATTTGCAAAAACTCAACAAATCAAAAAAAAAAAAAAAAAATCCTTAAGAAAATCATGCAAAATGTAGACACAAAACATATAAAATGAGTCTGAAAACATTGGGGAAGTATTTTCTATTAAATTTTTATATATTTTTATATTGATAATTGTTCGCAAATATTCTACTCATATAGACATCAACATGAAACGAATACAAGTTCTTGCGAGCACAACCATGAGACTACTAAAAGCTCCTTTTGAGCAACCACATTAGAAACCACCTATGGAAGACCAAGAGTCAACTTAGAAATCCACTTATTTAGAAACCACCTTTACACTAGAAGACCAAGAGTCACAACTTAGAATTCCATATAGGATGTTCCAATTTGGACTTGAACTTGGGTCTCTACAATGAGAACTCAATCTTTTAACCAATTAATCTCAAACCCTTGGACTTTTCTTTTAGATTTGAATAAAAAACGAATGCAATTTTGCATTGACATGTAAATACAACGGTTGATACTATCAAAAATTACAATTCAATGAAATTGCAGTAATTTACAATTTCTCTTCTAATGAGCACACACTTATACGGAGAGGGGGCGAGGGGTGGGGGTTAATCAATATAAGTTAAAACTTTTACCAGTTTAAAATTAATAACCACAACAATATCAATCACACAGCATCAAACAATTAAGAACACAAGATTTACGTGGAAACCCTTCCACAGAGAAGGACTGCTTTACCAGTTTAAAATTAATAACCACAACAATATCAATCACACAGCATCAAACAATTAAGAACACAAGATTTATGTGGAAACCCTTTCAGGAGAAAACCGCAAGAAGGACTGCTTGGATCTACTGTCCAAATCCAGCCACAAAAATTAAAATACTTCTTACAAAATATTTGTAGGCACCAACCTAATGGAGACACCAATCCCCGCTACTAAGCACCAACTTAGCAAGAGACACCAATCTCTTCTATTGAGAGGCACCAACCTCTAAATGAACAAAAACTTCGACTTCTTGAAAATACTTCTTCAATAGATAACCAAAATCTGCCTTGAATGATCTTCTATTTTTCTCTCCAAGAATCTGTTTGTGTTTGAGTGATATATCTTTATTATTCCTCACTTGCCTCCAACATCACTTCTTTATCATGTCTCTTGGAAGGTGTGTGAGGGTGGCATCTATCTCAAAAGGTGGTGCCACTTTTTAAAATATTTTTATATATTATTTTCTTGGGCCCTAGACATGGGTCGGCCCATTATTTAAATATTTATTTTATTTTATTTTGCAAATTATAGGGAGGGACGTCTTGGTGAGAGATGCAAAAATAGAGGGGGGTCAGCCAGCATTCCTCAATGATCATAAACTTTTCTTGAATGCCTTGGAATGGTGTGATCTTCCCTTGAATAATGGAGATTCAAAACTCATTTTGTTTGGTCATTGGACAGCAATTAGTGGCCTTTGGCCTTCATACTTTAACGACAATGATCTCCTTTGACATCAATGACAATCAATTCCAACATCTTCACCATATACTGTTACACCCTAGTGATGGATGTCAATGGGGAAATAAACTCTAGTAATCTAATTGGATGTTGAGTTCAATAAGAAAATGAACTAGGGTGCTCGCAAGGACTCACTTCTAGTTCTACTACATGAGGTGGATATATTAAATTATCCACACTTATTTAATTAATTGTTTGATCTTTGAGTAATTCAAATAATCTAACCTAAGCTACCTAAATAAACTAAACTTAGGAAAAAAAAAAAGGTGTCATACAGGTAAACTTGGAATAAAAAGGTGTCATACATGTTATTCACCAACATGAGATACATGTCAAAGGGCGAATGTGGTGTGGAATGTGTTATTTGTCTTATTTAATCATCAAAACATTTGATTTGTGGACAAAATTCGCAGAGCCAAATGCAACCTTCCCTTGATTGCGAACATACAACCGAGAATTGTTTAGTGCAAATTTTGATAAAATATGACCCCGACTAGAAAATTTTTACAGAAAATTCTACAAAAATGCACATTGCTAACCAATTATTCCTGCTCCCAACATTCCAAGCCTCCTTGTAACCCAACTCATAACACATTCCAACTCAATCACCTTGGCATCCTCTCCCATTACAACTAATCTATTATTGTGCCACACTTCGGTACAGATAATAGATCTGCCCCACCAACATCCTCTTGTGGAACCAGAGTTCCCTTTGCTTGTTTTGTTTCTCCCTAATCAAAAACAGCTATGAAGCATAAGAACAAAATTATACCCTGCGACAGAACAGATTTTAGATAGATAACTAATCGAATTCTGGGGCTGCCATAGGTAGTGAAAACTACCTATGTTTATTACAAAGCAATAAGGCTCTCAGATAAGAGAAATTCTTAAAAAATAAACATTGAAAATAAAATCCAACCAACGTCATAGAGAAAATATCATATTGTTTTCAATTTCCAGTTTTACACTTCTCTTCCTTTACTATCAGTATAAACATTCAAAGGGAAGAAATTCTTTAGTTAAAATGCACAAGGTATAGAAAGCACTCTCTAGTACTGAGTAATGTTAAACCAGTATAATACCATCCGCATTTGCATTGGAAAAGGAAGATAGTCTCCTTGCAGTCAGAGTTCCACACCAATCCTGTTGGCAACCTGCACTCGTTTCCATAATTGCATTATGATTGTCCTTTCTAATGATATCAAAACTGGTGTTTAATTGGAACAACACTAATGGACTATACAGCATGAAACGAGTAAAAATTCACCTCCTTAAAAGTGTGTACATCTGCACCCCAAAGCCAAGCATCGCAACCAGCATCTCTGGCACCCCAAATGTCATTGCGACGATCATCTCCAACATGAACTGCATCTTCTGGATTTACCCCAAGCAATTCACATGCCTTCAAAAATATTGTAGGATTGGGCTTCTCCGCTCCTACCTATCTCAAAACCCAAAAGCTTAAAACCAGCAGGCAATTCTAAATATTAGAAGGCTCCCCTAGCAGAGATAGTGCAATATAGAGATGCCATGGCTTGTAAGTAAAACAGAATTTGAGAGCTTCTGACGACAAAACTAGTTAATACCTCAGCTGATACAGCTAACGCATCAAACCAGTGTTCACACTTAAGAGACCGCAATACAGGCCTAAGGCGAGTATCAAAGTTCGAAACTACTGCCAATTTTACTCCTGCTCTTCTAAGTGCTTCAAACACTTTACCTGCATCTGGGTCACAGAGATGCCAGGCCTACAAAACCACAAATTTCATATCAAATTGAAATATAGGGCTCAAGTTTGGCAATGTTTTCTGAAATAAACATATAAATTAAGATTATCGTCTGTAATATTTCTGTTGGTTCCTTGCCCCCTAACTATTAAAATTGTAGAATCGGAGTTTATCAAATAAAAAATAGTAAAACTAAAAACAAAGAAAAGAAATAAAAGAAATTATATTAATGCGTACAGATGATAAAAACAGGTCAATAGGACTCCAACATGTTATGGGAGAGCACTAAGAGAAAGCATGTGAATACCTTCTCTGTCGCATAATACTCATAAAGCTCCTCAAAATATCGAGGATCTACACAACCTGTAGCAGTTTGTACAACAAACTGCCAAAAAGGTCTCCCATCGTCCATGAATCTGAAATCATTTTCTCATAGCAAATAGTCAATTTATGTACATGACAACTTTAATGTGAATTCAAATTCTAATTTTCTAAACTCCCTCTTTCGTAAAATATAAATTTTAGAACATCCAACAATGTCGAGTTCAATGATGACCTGAGTTCAAGAACTACTTGGCATGTTTTGCAGAACTAACAGGTACCACTGCCAAACAAGGTTGGGTGCAAGTCCTTGGCAAATTTGAAGGGGTAGAAAATTCCTAGTGCATTGCATATAAGCCTAATAATTAATAGTGAGCTAAGCTTGATGGTGCATCACAGATAATGTAAAAGACGGATTGTGAATGTAATAATTTATGCTAGCAGCTAACATTCTAACCCACAGTATATTGTTAAATTTCTGGACTCGGTGAACTGTAACATTTAATTTAGGAAAATATGTAGCAAGTCAACAAACCCAAAAATATATACAGGATGGGAAGAAATAAAAGAAAATACTGAAATGTAGAGTAAAAGTCCGCATGTCAAAACTTGAAACTGGACTGTAGAGGAAATAAGTAATATTATTCATTTAACAACTCCTCCTAAAGTTTCGAATGTGAATTGGCCATAACCAGCATCATCCCCCTTGAAAACTTTGATCCTCTACAGCTTTTTAGATTAAATGATTGGGAGACGGAACTGTTCACCTTTCTCAAAAACGATGCCACTAACAATGAACTGTACGGTCCATGGGAGACAAAACTAGGTATGTATGACAACTGTTGGGCACTCTATTTCAGTGGGTTGGCCACTTAACTTGGAAAGACATCAACCAACCAAATTCATACAGTCAGAATATTGATATATGCTAAAATTAAGACTTTTAAGCAGAAACGCCGTCATGGTGTTCTGCTAAACAAAATGTGAGACCATAAAGTGTAATGATGATTTTACAATAAAAGTTTTGTTAGTTCTATTAAACAAAATATGAAAACAGAAAATAAAATGATGGTTTTACAGTAAAAGTGTGACCAATATGTACAACCCACGAAATTGATAGCTACTAAAATGCCTAGAATATCAAATTTACTAACAGGCAGAAAAGGAAAATTAAGACATCGGAGAGAGGAAGGGATCATACTTATGCTTCTCAAAAGAAGGATCAGGAACCTCCCATCAATCTAGTGAGGCAAAGTCAACAAAGGCAAAAGCTTAGATTTTAATTTCAGCTGTATTCAAGAAGTTATTTTAAACTTTAAAGGCATTGGCGACAGCAGATTTCAGATTAAAGAAAACCAGCATTGGACCATAGTTTGTGCATATAGTATTTATTAATGTCAAATTGCTGAAATATTCTATTGAGTAATTTATTTTTTATTCATTTAACTTTGAAAGTCGCATCAAATGGCTCTTTTCAAAATAAATGCCCTCGGCTTTTCAACTATCATCACAATGAGGGGTAGAGGGAAAGAGGATTGGCCCCTCTCCCGAAGTTCCAACACATCCTAAACTAGTGTAACTCCGTGCCTTTGCATTGATAATGTTTTCAATAACTAGGACTATTTGAAGTGGCCGTTGTTTACTGCAAAAATGGTTAACTCAGAAAGCACCTATCAGGAATTAAATTAAATCTTGTTAAGTGCAAAGAATTTGTTAGGGATCAGTTTTTGTCAAGTGCAAAAGTCAAGTACTATAAGAAACCTACCAAAGATCAATTATTGTCGAATGTAAAGACCCTGTACCATAAAAGATGAGGCCAAATGCATCAGAAATAAGTTTTTGTCTTGTGTAAAGACCCAAAACAATAAAGAAATAGAGAAGATTTCAAATTCCCAACAAATTTGATGGAATAAATACTCCTGTACCATAAAAGATGAGGCCAAATGCACCAGAAAATAATTCTTGCCTGGTGTAAAGACACAACACAATAAAGAAATAAAGAAGATTTCAAATTTCCAACAAATTTGATGGAATAAATACTCCTGTAACATACAAGATGAGGCCGAATGCACCAGAAATTAATTCTTGCCTGGTATAAAAACCCAACACAATAAAGAAATAAAGAAGAATTCAAATTCCCAACAAATTTGATGGAATAAATACTCCTGTAGCATAAAAGATGGAGATCGAATGCACCAGAAATTAATTCTTGCCTGGTGTAAAGACCCAACACAATAAAGAAATAAAGAAGAATTCAAATTCCCAACAAATTTGATGGAATAAATACTCCTGTACCATAAAAGATGAGATCGAATGCACCAGAAATTAATCTTGTCTGGTGTAAAGACCCAATACAATAAAGAAACATTCAAATTCCCAACAAATTTGATGGAATAAATACTTTGAATGCACCAGAAATTAATTCTTGCCTGCTGTAAGGACCCAAAACAATAAAGAAATAAAGAAGAATTCCCAACAATGGAATAAATACTCCTACATCCTTCACACTAAGGGAAAGGAGGCGAAGGATTCGTCCACCCAATTCCGTTGTTTATCCTCAAAGTAAAATAAAAAACTAGCGCATAAATGAGGATTGAATGGCTCTTTTGAACTGCGTACCGTAAGCGGGAATTCACCCATGGTTGCTGATAAGCCCACCGGTAAAGCCTGAGAATTTCGTCCTCTGAATAATTCACGCCATATTTGGCACCAATGTCCCTATATATCTGCATTTACACACGCAATTCAGAAAAGAAACCTATAAACAAACGCGCATCAAATTTCACACTTAACGTTCTCCATCAACTGGGAATTTTTAAAGAACTCTCAGCACACATAATCCCTGCTAGTAAAACTAAAGAAAAGAATTAAAGCGTATATATTACCTGTGCAGCTGGCTGGGAAGGGATTACAAGAGTGCCAACAGCGTCCACTAAGAGAGCCTTGTGAGTAAGCCCTCCATGTAAAGATTTTCGGTACTCCTCATACCACTCTCCACACCTCTCATTGACAGGCGCCCCCACCGAGGCAAAACATCTAAGTGGGACTGCCCTTGCCCTTGTCCTTGCCCATGCCCATCCCCCTGCAATTATGTTCCTCGGTAGTGAGCTAATCATCATTACGAGCACGGACGACTTCCTTCCTCGTCATAGTAGAGGTCGTTTTTAAAGCACCCGGCAGTCATGCATCCCACTCCGCTGGTGTCGTCTCCATCGCAGTTTTGCTTTTCGACATTCGCTCTGCTGCTGACAGTGCCATAACGATAAACATTAGAAGCCGTTTTGCTTACGCGCACCCGGACCCACCGTCGTTTGTTCCAACGCTTATCGAGTTTTAGGGCTCGCTTTCAATACAATGTCTATCCAGCAGTACTGGATGCAGATTTGTTATTCGACGTTCGAGCCGTCACACCGACGGAATGTTCAGTGTGGCCCATTGATAAGCATTTTGAAAAGCCCAAAAGTGTTACGGTTTTGCTCACGTGGCATAGACGTCGACATTACAGAGGAGAATAATTGGTCTTCGACTGTAATTTTTTAATGGATTTAACCAGGCTATTTCTGTCTTTGAGCTGATTATGATGGGGTTTCTGTTTTTAAGCATTCATCCTTCTCATCACAGTTACTCAATTCGGAGTATTCGTGATTTAAAACATTATCCTTTTTATAATATTTCTATCTTCTAAGCATTTTTCCATCACCATCTTTACTTTTAAGGAGATTATGACATCATCTTTATCTTCAAGTATTTATTCCTTCTATCAAAGTTTTTCATATGGGAGTATTTTGTTCTTAAATTTATCCATTTCATCAAAGTCATTATGATAGCATTTTAGGTATGTTTTTGTTTTGTAGATTATTATGACACCGATGTGTTTAAGAATATATTCATTTTTCAATGTTATTTCTACCTTTAATAATTGCTTTCAAGAGTGTCTTTGCTTCAAGCATTTATCCATTGACATTTTTGTCTTTACAACATCTTTATTTTTGAATATTTATCCATTTTATTAAAGTTATCGAAATCATTTTGAATGTATCTTTGCGTTTAAACATTTATCTATTGACATCTATGCCTTTTAAGTAGATTACAACAATATAGTCATCCTAATGGCATATTTATCTTTAAACATGTATCGATTATGTCAATCACCCATAGATTGAAATTGACCCAAAGGATTTGGATGGTATGACATCAATGTTTTTAAGAATATATTCATTCTCCAACGTTATTTCTATCTTTAATAATTGCTTTCAAGAGTGTCTTTGCTTCAAGCATTTATCCATTGGCATTTTTGTCTTTACAATGGCATCTTTATCTTTGAACATTTATCCATTCAAAATTCTATTAAAGTTATCGAAATCACCAATTAAACTCGATCCTGGTTAAAGAGGGCCCAATTATTTGTTGTACATTCTAACCAATCAAAATAATTAGTTGATAGGCTTCTTATGTAGGCATTCATGCCTGAAATTCAATCCCTTAAATGTGTCCCACAATATTTTATTAAATGTGCTAAATTTATTTAGAATCATTGAACTTACATGATAAGAATTGCATTTGACTTTATAGAGGATTATTCCTCGTATAAAAATGAATAATGGTTTCAATTCTAGATTTATTGGTTGATATGTTATTTATTTTACTTGAAATTTTAGAAGACTATGAATGTCTTGGTTTTCACCATCTCATTGCAAAAGTTTCTATACACCATCATGTGCACATTGAATTGTTGGAAATAGGATGCCATTTAATTGCAATCCTAAAACATTAGTTATTTCATGTATATCCTAAGTTCCTAAAATGTGTTTATCAACACTAGGATTAAGAAGGAATTAATAATTGTTGAAATAATCATGTTAATTGACATTTGCAAGTTATTCTATATGATAGGAACATGTGGAGACGCCTTGGGATGGACTCCTACAAAATAGGAGCACATAGGTGCACATATGTTAGGTGACAACTCACCTTGAGTTTAGTTAACTGGTTGGTAAATTGAGTACACTTCATAAATGCATCCTAGGTTCCTACAAAATAGAGATTTTGATTTATGAATGTTGAGGTCCTATAAAATAGGGGGTGATGTGTACAAGGTTCAATTCAATGAAGTTTAGTTCAATGAAGTTCAGTTCAATTCAGTTCAATTTAGTTCAATTCAGTTCAGTTCAGTTCAGTTTAGTTCAGTTCAGTTCAGTTCAGTTTAGTTCAGTTCAGTTCAGTTCAAGTTTAGTTCAAGTTCAGTTATGGTTCAGTTAGATTTAGTTGCATGTTAGTTGACTTCAGTTAACTTGGAATGCATGGCTAATAACTTGAGTTGCATGAAAGATAACAAGAACTACCTTCAGTTAACAGGAGATGACCATTCTTGCATGAATGATGTTGAGAAATGTTTTAGTTAACAAGAATTAACTTGGACCCACTTTGGGCACCCAAGTTGGCTTCTTGGAATTAACTCCTTTGCATGTTAAGATATTTCAAATGGCTGAGTTCCTATTTTGGGCGCCAACTTTGAGGATAAGCTTTGGAGATATCTTTGGAATAAAGGTTAAGTTACCACTTCAGTTTGGGGCGCCCAAATGCATGAAGATGGGGTTTGCACATTGTTCTTCATGAGATAACACAATTGGCATGAGATAGGCGTACCTTATAGGGTTAGGGCTTGAGCATTGTAATTGTAACTCATGTTGAGTTTACAAAGCTATTTAAAGCCTATTTATCTCAAGCAATTGGATAGAGTTATGATCAATTTTTATTGCAGGTTATGAAGAAGTTTTGGTGAAGGCAAAAGAAGCATTCTCAAGCAAGAACTGGAGCTATTGTAATATACTTCAGAGATTGAATAATAGATTAATTCTTGGTGGAATTTTTTACCCAAAAGAGTTTTCTCCACGGTATATGCTTGTGTAATCTTTCTAATATCATGTCTACTTCTTCTATCAAGTTCTGTCTACATTCTACAACAGTAAAATGGATTAATCAAGATAATCACCCACAAAGAATTTGTAACAAAAGGAAAATCTTATTTAGATCAAAAATCTTAAAGTTTCACAGAGTATTAAGCTAAGAAAATACCTCAATTTTCAACAAGAATGCCTCTTTCAACTCTCTAATCACAATTTAAAAGCATGTCATTTATTTCTTACATTATTCCATTTGTCATTATTCTTGTTTTGATGAAAGATTGTAAAAGTATGTGTGCTTTAAATTTATATCCCTAACACACATTATTCTATAATGAGAATTTTACATGTATATTGCCATGCACATTAATCTATACTAAAATAAATTTTACTATTAAATTATTGTTGGTGCTTTGTTGATTTTTTTAACAATGATATTTAGTAATTTTTGCAAATATATCATGAGTTGATAGACAAAGGAAAAAGAAAGGATTAGGTTACATTTAAAAATTTATCATAATCCTTTTCAATATTATACTACATATCTTTTAAAACCCTCTAAAAATAGTATATTTATATGCTCTTACAAGATTATATTCTCGATTTTCCATCAATTTCTCTAGTCTAAATTTTATCATTTTCTTTCATATGACACTCAACCCCTAGTAAATTTCATATCGTACACCTTTTTCTAGCATCCTCACGTATCCTTCATTGATGCATTATTTTTAATTGTGTTCATGTCAAAAATGAAGAGGATATAGTCTTTTTTCATCACCTGTTTGATGAAAGTGGGCATAATGCATGCCCAAAGTAAACAAGAGATGCATTGCATCAGGTTCCTATCAATGTTGTAGTGAGTATAGTGAATTTTGTTGTGTCCAATAAATTAAGTAATGTTAGAAATATTAGTTAAGGAGGCAATAATTTTAAAACTTACTTTATTAAGGTGAAATTAATTTTATTTAATAAATTAAATGCATTGGATTAGACACGTACATTACAAAAAATAAAGAAAAAATTATTTTTTATACTACTATTCATGAACCAATAGAAATAAAGATAAATGAATTTTTATTGTTGTCACAAAGATTGCACCTTGACTAAGTGTAAAACTTAGTTATCCTGTGAAACATGGAATCATCTTCAAGTTGTGGGTTGCCTGTTGTGAAGATGAACCTCTAGAGAGGGTTGGTTTCCTTGATGAACCTCCTATATACTACTGATTTGATGAGAAAAAAGGATAGAAGAACTAAAATTGAAATGAATTGATCCTAGGAGGTGATGCACCAATGATTAAATGACATGTACCTATTGTTTCAACTCATAATTTCTCAAAAAAATCCCTACTCTATGCACAACTCAATTTTGAACAAGCCCATAAAACAATGTTTTAGAGGAAGGTTATATTTTAGGTGAAGGAAAATTATATGTTTTCACATCTATAACTACTGAAACTATTCACACAACCTATGACCTGTATGTTTTTTGCATATTCTTGTATAAAAAAATTCAAATGAGACATAATTGAAGGATTCAATATTGGAAAAATCATAGAAATTAGATCAAATCATTCGTAATAATACTCAACACATGAATTTTGAGAAGGCAACATATTATTTCTATTGAAAATAGGAGTTAAATTTCTTGTAGAAATCTGAAAAAATACTTGAAAATACATGAATTTTCTGCTCTAAATTGAGTTACAATCTATTTCTCTTGCATAAGGAAAAAGAAGAATGGAAAGAACTAAATCTAAAAAGAGTTGAGACTTGATTTTATGGAAAGTCACCTCTAGCTTAACTAAACTTGTCTTCGTGGAAGAGGTTGAGTTTGCATGATGATTTGAGAGTTGTCTTGATGTAGAACTCTCTCTAGGGACCGGTTGCAAATCATGCAAAATTGGTGGAGATGAGTTGACCTTGACTTATTTGACTTCAGAATCCTTGCATTCCCCTTGAAATGTGCCCCAACTGAACTTGAAAAGGTCTTCAAAGAATATGCATGATGTTGATTGAAAAGTTGCCCTCAATCGATTTGCATGAGATCTTTAAGTTGTTGGGTGTACAAAGCAAAAAACGATTTCATTTTAGGGCCCAAAATTGCTCTAAATTGCATGCATATGGCCTCAAAACTTCATTTAACTCAAGTTATAATCATGTAGACTCCTTAACAAGCCTAAATTAACTGAAAGCACCTCTAAACTATAATATTTTAGCCTCAACTTGTGAATGCTTCCACATGATGATGTGTCATGTGATATCTAGTTATTAAAATCTTGAAGATGATTGGGTCTTCTAGGCTGTGCAGGGTATCTCAAGGGTTACCAATTGATGCATGCTTTCAAGCCTTTATATAATAACACCACCCTTCTTAATTTGACATTTAGTTTTCCTCCTATGCATATGAGATGATCATAACAAGGTAAACTTGAGAAAACCTCTATCTTTTGAAAATAATATTGTATATTTCCTTCCAATGGTGATATATATCCATTATTCACAATGGCAAGGATATAGGTCTACAAGGAATATAGGTAGATGCAAAAACACCAGTGGTTTGCAATTATGCACAAGTATGAGAACTTGATAACTATCATTTATACACCGTTGCCTCCTTTGCTAGCTCTATATACATAACTACCTCCATGACAGACCTATCCTTCTTAATATTCACTATCATCCATGAGAAGTAAATGTCCATATTTTAAATTTTTTCCTCTATGCATCTTGAGGCTTTGCCTACATGACTAACTTGTTCCTTTCTTGTCATTTGTTCTTTCTAAACCCTACTCTTTGTGATTTCTACCTCACTATCATCATTTGTATTATGAAAAATGTCTTTATCTTTTGCATAGGATAGTCCATTTGATATCCTCTTGTTTTGACTATTCTTTGAGAAGATTGCATTGCTATGATTGCTTTGTGTCATTGTGACTTCACTCTATTGTGCTTAAAGGACTCACTCCTTTCCATATTTCCTATTTTGTATGGCTGTCCCTTTTCACATAACATTCTTTGCCACTTTCTTCAATTGGTTGTCTTCACTAACTAGGACCGCCACTGTATTTGGTGACTTATTCACTTTGAGGGTTGTTTTCTACAAAAAATAGACCCCTTCCCTTTTGAGCATTGTATCTAGCAAGAAAAATAACTCTTAAACTATCATACACCCTTCCATCCTTGCCACACATGATTGTCCCAATGCATGCTCATCTTTGAAGCATTGTCCTCTTTCAATTGTTATTTTATCCTTCTAAGGATTTTCCTTTGAATCTTCATGCCATAGTACACTTTTGAAATGATTGTCCCTTTCATTCGACATTGCACTATAACCTTGAGTCTAGAAACCTCGTCATTACATGGTTGACTATGCTCTACCTTTTAATCACCAAGACCAACTATCCTTTATCTTTTTGATACCTCAATGTCCATGTTTGATACTCAAGACTACAACTATCCTTTTTTTATAAAATTATTATGCTTAAATCTAAAACCTTGATGAATCTTTATACATTGATTTTCCTCTTGCAATCATAGCTTATGACTGTTTGACTGTGACTGTCCTTTTTGAAAAATGACTGTGTTGAGGACTATCATAATGGTTGTCCTTATTTGATGTATATCACTGCCTATGTTTTGTTATTTGGTGACTCATGTATGCAAAACATTCTCAAAAGAAATCCTTTATAGGGACTGACCTATATAGTTTAGAATTGACTACCTTGTAGAAGTCTTCTTGACTATCCCACTAACACCCTATCTTAGGTCTTCCCTTAATACTTGATTTATGATGATTGTCACTATCCTTTTGTATGGCGACTTCCATTCCATCTTAGAAGTCTTAAAATATTTATTTACCCGATAATAGCTTACCTAAAAATAGTCCTTGACATTGCTTGGTCTTGATCACAGTTATGTTCTTATCAAACCCTAACATTCACTCTTGGTCAACCACTAGGTCTCTTTGTCAATCTTCTATGGAGTCCCTGATCCCTTCAACAATTCAAGATGACTACCTTCTCAAGGCTTTTGCAAGACAATTACTTCACCTTCAATACACTGTCATACGTGTCCTTGACTACCATTCATTCATTTTCATTGAAAGCCTCTTTACCATGACTATGACTTATTGACTAGCATACTTAATGTCCTATCACTATGACTAGGATTATACGGGTCATGTTGGCTACCTACAAGTTTGTATGGTCTATGTAATACACCATGTACTATCAACTTTATTCATATTTTGTGACTGTCTTTTTTAAGACTATGTCTCTTCTTTACTATCCATGAATCTTTGTGACTTTAATTTGTCATCTACAATCTTCTATGAGTGTCCTTTTTTAAGACTATGTATACAACAACATGTGTACGTGCAATCCATAACATACCTTTAAGCATTCTTTAGAATTGAATACAAAACATCAATGCATATTCCTTGGCACCTATAAACTTTCACAGACCTGTTGTCTAAAGGAAGCATACTAAGAAGGCATTTGACTCCAACTTGTTGAGCATTGAGTGTTCTCTATAGGAATGTAGGGTTCCCTTAGTTTTTTATGCTCTTTCACTAGAACGTCTTCTTTTAATTTTTCCATACTCAACATATTTATGGTTGTACTATGACATACTTTATCCCTTAACACTATCATTTATTCATCCTTGATATTGATTATCTTTTCTTGCTCGATTGTTGTTGTCTCTCTTGCAACCTTCTTGCTACAACTTTGTTTATTATATACTATGACTATGGTTGTCCTTCTATGGATCTTCATCATGCTAACTAATGGTTTTCATTTAATATTTGAAGGTGACAATGGAGACATCAAGACATCTTGGACTCTCCTCCATATTGGCATTACTGCCCTTGACCTGGTATGCAAGGTGACTACCATATTTTAGTTTTTTATCGAAATGATCTTATTTCATTACCACTATCCTTCATCATATTTTAGGTCTGAAACCTTGTTCTTTTTCTTTGAATCTTTATCATAACTAGCATGTTTTCCCTCATGATCCTTCATCTCTTGATAGACCTCTTGGTAACCATTATTCATGGTCATGGTTTCCATAACTTTGTCCTTCATATGATTGTCATAGGGTTTCATCTTTTCTTAAAAGGATCGTCTCTTCACATTTCTTATGTTGCATGGCTAAAACTTTGCATCTATTCATTGCTCCTTCATTTCTTACCATTCACCTAGCATATGATATTTTAGCCTATTATCATCTATGAGCTTTGTCACCTTGTGTTTGCAAGCAACCTTTATTAACTTGTTGACATTCCAACTATACCCTTACATACTATGGAAATTGTCATCCTTGAATTACTTGACTACCCCGACTAGACCAAGATATTGTAGTACATATTAACAAAAAAAAAAAATTATATATTCACCCACTTTGACAAACATTTCACAAGAAACCATTTGCATGGGCAAAAGCCTTGAACTCCGAGACCCAATTAAAGTTTTGTGTAGCAACGATCTATAACACCTTTTTGAGATAATTAGCCCCAACGACTATCATTTGTCTATGCTCAATTAAAGCCATGCCTTTGAGATCAAACAGAAAAGGATAGTATTAAACTACCTCCTCGGGAACCTGAAGCAAAGCCATGTCACGTGGGCGAGGAACACTGACCCTAGGAGTAGCCACATAAATTATCTCCCTCAGCCCCACCAAGTGTGCCTTGAAGAGTCTTCGCACTATTGCCTCAGCCACAGCGTTTGGCGTTCAAATGTCCAACATAACGACCAAGAATATGGAGGCAATGTTAGTATTAACACGATACAACTCACCGCCTTCTAGAAATCCCTTATTGAGAATAATCTTCACCACAGCCAGGGTGAGAAAGTCATCGTTGAGGAGAATTCGCTTGAGCCTTTGATCAATGACCACCCCCTAGGAAATCCATTTGTCTCACTGTGCTCTCCAAATGAATCGGAGTGTCTGCACCAATACTCACTAGGGTATTGGAAGACATCCTTACTATGAATTTTAGCACTCTGCCATTAATAACAACTACTACGAATACCTTTTGATGAATCCCTTGGCAAATATAAGATATCACTAACATGCAGGTCGTTCCCTCGTGATTAGACTTGATGCCATAAGAGTACTAAAGACTTAACCATTCATTATACCCCCTGAACATGCTTGTGTGTGTCGAGCTAATATGCCAGACTGTTAATCATATTATCCTTCCAACTCACTCTTGAGATGTCCAAAGAATTATGTTGATACACATGTGAAAAGACATGTCACTCGTCAGACTGAATAAATCATATAACACCAAACGCAATTTAGAATGAGTTTCAATAATTAGAAAGGACATAGTATCTATCGCAGCCAGAATGTAATGATTACACTTACACAACCACTGCCATTGAGTGCCGAGGTGGCAACCTGAGGTGGCAGCCACATACGCAACCTGGCCACCGAGGAGAGACCACTAAAATTTTCCCCATGTAAACAGTTCCTAGAGCTAGCATTCTCGCCATCGATAATATGAAATTGTATATGCCGAGCAAAATGTCCTAAGTCCCGACCCGATGTGCCATTCCTGGTGAGACCGGTCATATAGTGAAGCTTTCCACAACATTGTTTGTGGAAAGCATGAGCAGTATCAATGGTTACCAACACGAAAGTCTTATTTGAATCAACACAAGGCCATGCCTGCATCAGACTTTCCACAAACTCGACATGGAAAGTCTCGCGCCCAACCACCCACTACATTTAATCTATTTATTCGAATCACAATTTGTTCATAGCCCAATCTATACTTAGAAAGGCCCCCTTGTCTACTTGTGTCTGATTTCCACATTAATTAGAAATTTATTTTATTGAAATGCCATCAACACCCAAATTTGAGAGACGGTCCACTTCAACATTCCCTTCCCTTAGAGTATGATTCATCATAACAAGTTTGAAACCATCCAGAAGTTTTAATGCCATCTCTAGCTTCACACTTAATTTCCAGTTCACCATCTATCTAGATCTTTAGGCATTAATGACCAAAGACGAATCACCTTCAATTACTAATTTCTTTAACTTTAGCTCTAGACAGAGACTAAGACCAAGAGAAAGAGCTTGCATCTTCACTCTGTTGTTAGTCCCCACGAGGAGAGGTTATGCCAATTTGCCCACTATCTTGACATTCCAATCATGTTTTAAATACACCCAACCCCTAATATTCCAGGGTTTTTTCTAGAGGCACCACCAAAGTTAACCTTATATACCAACCAACATCTGAAGGTGACCAACTCACAGTCTTCCTATTCTCCTAGGTATTGAAACCCCCATCCCCTGCATAAGGAGGGATACTTAAGCCATGTTGATTTCTTCTCATAGATGCATCCCATTCAGTGAAGTTTGCTTTTCTGCTCCCTGGATCCCCAACTTTGGAATTAACCACTTCTATTGTTCATGCCTCAATCTTGTTTAGTAATGATTGCATCAACATTTCTTTATCCTGGAAAATGCACCTATTTTTTTCCTTCCATATTTCCCAAATCAACAATGAAGGACTTGTAATCCAAAGGCTCTTCAACATTGCATTTTGGTGAAGGGTTGGCCAATTGCCAAGCATGTTCAATAAATTGTTTGAAAACGCAGTTTACCAATGTAGCTTGGCATAGAGCCAATGCCAACAACTTAGTGTGACCAGAAAATTTAGGAAGAGATGATCCCCTATTTCCACATCTTGTTTGCAAATGATACATCCAAAAGGCCTATTGTAACCCAACCTAATGAACCTATTAGCTATGAGCACCCTACCTTGAGATGCAATCCATGTGAACATAACTGCCTTCGAGAGGCATTCTTTATTCCAGCATAGGTTAGTTGGTAATATGGATACTCCCTCACTGTTGCCAACTAGAATTTTGTAACCATCTTTCACATTGTAATTCCCAACTGGTGATGCATTCCATCTTAGTTTGTCTTGACCCTCTTTGATGCAAACCGTGCGATAGCCCATAGTCTCCTCATTTGCTTCAACTATCCTGAGGTCCAGCCCCAAAGATCTTAGGCTTTTCCATTTATACTTGTAACCACCATTTTCCATTGTGATTGTCATGTAATCACTGACCTTATCACCCCATAACTATTTTGTGATAGATTTTACATGAGCCAAATCCGCTCTATCATCTAGATTTTGGAAACCTTCCCACGAATCCTCCCAAAATAGTATCGATCGCCTATCCTTAATTTCCCATGTCAAATGATCTAATATTAGATCCATATTACTTTTGAGAAAGCTCCAAATCCTTGAGCTGCTTGGAAAAGACCTAGCTATGAAGATGTTATTTTCATCATCATCCAAATATTTTTCTCTTAAGATTTTTGCCCATTTCAAATCTTGGTTTGTATACAGTAACCATACTAGCTTTGCACCTAGTGCTTTCTTTTGCAACATCAAGCTTTTTAATCTAGCACCATCAACTTCTTTCCTCTCACATATGCTTTTCCATTTGACTAAGGGAAATTTATATTGATTAGAGATACCTTGCCAAAAGAAATTCCTCATCTTCTAATTGAGTTCTTTATTGGAACTAGCTAAGAGTGGGAGGCAAGATAACATATAAATCAAAATTACATAAATGATTGTTATGAGCATTGTGAGACACCCAACCCAAGAGAGCCACTGACTCTTCCAAGATGCTAGTTTATTCTTTACCTTATCCAACAAGGGATCCCAGAGCTTTCTAGGTAACACTCCTTTAGCAAGAGGTAACCCCGGGTATTTACATGGGAGTTGGCCATGCTTGAATTTTAGAATTCTTAAAATATGAGTTTCTTTACCTACACTTGTATTGAAGAAGAAGACCTCAAAATTTGGTCTGCTCACTTCTTGAACTGAAGCAACCAAGTACTTATCGAAGATGTTCTTGAAATATTTTGATTCTCTTCCCCGTGCAAAGCTAAACAACATGGTGTCATCAACAAACTGTGGATGAGTAATTGTTGGCATACCTCTTGTTATTTGAATCCTCAACACACCATCATCTCTCCAGGCCTTTAAGACCTCGGGAAGCATTGAAGAAACCTTTTGGATTGTTGTTCAGTAGTACCGAGTATCAAGAATAGGCTATCCAATCAAAGATCTAGTTTAACCAACTTCTACAAAAACCAAAAGCTTCCAAGATTTTGAACAAAAATCTCCAATTCACCTTGTCATGGGCTTTCCTTATGTCCAACTTTATCAACATTGATTTTTTGTTTGTCTTTTGGATGGAGTGATGGCTTCTTGAGCTATTATCACACCATCTAGAATTGATCTACCCGAAATGAATCTTGTTTGCTATTTCAAGATTATGTCCAAAAGAATCTTCTTCACACAATTGGCACTAATTTTGCTAAAATCTTGTAAATTGTGTTGCATAGCACTATTGGCCTATATTCTGAGCTAGTGATTCAAGTTTATCCTCCTTTGGTATTAGTTCTATGAAGGTATTATTTACTTCCTCAAGGACTTTTCTCGAGCTTCTGGGATCTTCAATGGCCTCAACCATATCCTTACCAACTATATCCCAACATTTCTAGTAGAAAACCTCGGGAAAATCATCAGGCCCAAGGGCCTTGTCTAGATGGAGCTAAAAAAGGTCTTCGTTTATTTATTTATTCTGTAAATTTGTTGTTCAACATTTTGTTTTGAGCTTCTATCACAAGGTTAGGAATACCCTCTAGGAAGAGTTGTTAGGTTAGATTGGAGCCACTCCAATTATTCAAAAGATTCTGAAAGTATTCCACCGTGGTTGACTTAACATCTTTTATCTTATCTAGGATTCTACCATCAAATAATTTAATGCTTGTTATTATGTTGATTTCCCTTCTAACTTTGGTAAAGTTGTGAAAGTATTTTATATTCCCTAGACTTTAGCCAAAGCTCTCTAGATTTCTGTCTCCCGGAAATCTCTTCCTTGGCTATTATGTTGCTCATTTTGTTCAAAAGTTCTTTCTCTTGAATGAAGCTATTCTTTTTCATTCCATCCCTTAACTTTTTCATTCAAATCCTTTAGAGGCTCCTTTGTTTTCTTCTTTTCTTCAAAGATATTCTTGAAGTAGTCCTTGTTCCACTTTTTCAAATTTCGTTTGATCAACTTCAATTTAACCACTATATTGAATATTTTGGAACCGCCTAGTAGGCAATCCGACCACCACTGCCTTATGAGATCCAAGAAGTGTGGATCCATGAACCAGATATTTTCAAATTTGAAAGGGTGCCTAACTAGTTTTCTTTCCCCAATGACTTCCATTAACATCGAGATACGGTCAGAGCCGAAAATAGGCATAACCTTGCTCTCCATACTATAAGAAAAACAACTTAGATCCCCCTTAAACAAGAATCTATCCAATTTTTCAGCTATGTTGCAAAATACCTTATGTTTGTTTGTCCATGTGTATTGACCATTGCCCATTTGAATTTCTAACAACATATTTATTTCTACAAATTTTTCAAATTCAATCTATTATTGAAGCTTCCTACTTACACCACCCTTCTTATCTACAACCCACATAATGGCATTGAAATCCCCCCAAGAAGACAAAATTCAAAAGTAAGTTTGTTATAGAATTATCTAATTCACTCCATGTTTCTCTCTTCTAAATGTAGGAAATTACTGTCATACACATTAATAAGCAGAAAACAAAAGTTAGAGGAAAGACTCCTTACCTTACATGCCAACCAATGCTTGTTCGTAGCAACTTTCTCTACTATCACATATTGCAGTCTCTACATGGTTAGGATTCCACTTGAAGGGCATTCAACATTTACCCTCAACATTTTACACTTCTTCATTCTTTTTCCAATGCACTCTCTCACATGCTCGCTAAGTTTTGTTTCCTGAAGCAAGTAGATATCAACCTGACACAACTCTAATTAGTGTTGGATTAGGCACTTTTTGTTAGGGCATTTAATCCCCTAACATTCTAGGTTAGGATTTTCATTGTTGTTCAAGAAGGGGATCTCCCTTCCCTACTTTCAATATTTCACTTATTTTGAGCTATCCACTGGCCTCACTGTCCCACTTCAATTTCTCCTGGTTAGGAATCCTACCCCTTTTCTTACCCTCCCCGTAATCTAGGGAAGTCTTTGTCATCTCCTTCTAGTGAATTCCCAATCTCCCCATACCCACGTGACTTGAAGGCAAGACCATTCTTTTCTTTCTTGAATTTGGAGATGCCCCTTCAACAACTGGATTAAGATCAACATCTTCCAAATCTAGGCCTTCTACCCACTCCTAATCCAAACCTTTTGCAACAAGATTGAGAAAACTACTCTTGGAAACTTTTCTAACTCTGTTAATTCATAGCATACTTCAATTAGGGAGTTGAGATCCTCTCCATTTATGTTGTCGATCAAATCTTGGGCCTCAGTTATTTTTGTGTCCATCCCCAACCTCTGACTAGCCATTCTGGCCTTCAGTTTATAAGTTGCAACATCTTTTGTCATTAGTGTTGGATCCACAACATAGTCTCCATGGAATAAGTTAGCAAGATCCAATGAAGCACAAACCTTGGAAGAGTTGGAAGCATTCCCATGGACAGAAGAGGTCCCCTGGTTACCATTAACTTCTAGTGTAGCACCATTCACTAATTGTCGCCATCCCAAAGTTTTGACTAAGGTATTCTTAGGGTACGAATCTAGGGTTAAGATTTGCAACCAATTACCCCAATCAGTAATGAGCTTGATCTCCCTCCAATTAGGGTTGTTGGGATTATTCTCTATGCATAGTCTAACATACGTGTTGATCCCATCCAAGTAGATTCTTTCTTCTGTGCACACGTAATTGCCCAATTGATTTCCAATATCTTCCAAAATGCTTGGTTCCCAAAACTCCAAGGGTAGATTGGGGAGCTTAAACTAGTCTTGAATAAATTGCATATTGTGTTTAAAGGGATCAAACCCCACCTCCCATCTGTGAATGTAAAATTTGCATCCGTCCATTAACCATATCCCCTTTTCAATTTTTTCCCTAACTACTGATGTCAAACAAATTACAATGAAGTAGCCATTTGCTAAAGCCTTGAATTGCAATTCTTCTCCCCACCAAGAATGCCACCATCTAATCAAGCTACCCCAATTTAAATCCTGCCAAACTACCTAACCACCAAACCCATTTGCTCCAAATAGGTAGTTGTTGGCTGTAATTTGTTTGTTCCTACCATCATTGTCTTTTGTAACCATTTTTGTCCTTGCCTTGTGCTCATCTGCCCACCCATTGTTGTGGGGATTCACATTGGGAATGAAAGATAACCTTCTTGCATTCTTTGCACCCTCCCATTGATGGCAATAATCAGAATGCTCGAGTTCATTCCTAGTTTGATTGTAGTCCGATCGAGGGTTTTTTCTTCCAACCCTATTTTTGAAACCATTGCCCAACTTCCTATCTAATGCTTGTCTATTCCCAAACCTTTGGTGATAATGTGGGAACGGTCGAGGGAAATCATACATAGGATTCTCATTTCGATTGGATTCATTAACAAACCTCCCACTTTTTTTCTAGGACAACACTCCTATTGTGGTTTCGCCATTTCTTGTTTACAGCTTGGGTCTTGATATTCTCCAATGGAAAATTTGCTTCTTTTGAATCCAAAGCCCAACCCTGTTGCTCCAAATTCACGCCTTCCTCTGCATGCCTACAACTACAATCAAAGCCATCAATGCCATGTCCGACAGCTTCACACATCTGCTCTTCTTCAAATCTACCTTCGCTTTGCACCTTCACATCTTTGCTTTGTGCCATTTTTATTAATCCAATATTTTATTGTTAATTATTTTAATCACAATCTCTCATATTTTCTCTATTTCACGTTTTAAGTAAATTAAAATTGGCTTAAATATGATATAAAAAATTGTATTCATTGGTCCACAACCCTTTGAATAAAAATAATGTCATTATCAAATAGTGGCATGAAAATAAGTTTACACTATTAACTTTTTTATAGTCAAAATGGAAAAAGTTAAAAGTTTCCATAGTTTACATCACACTGATAATACTATTCACAATTATCATCCAATAGAATGATAGATAAATTGGTTTTGATATTTTAAAATAAATTTAAGAAAAATAATACATTAGAAAATGTGGTGAAACTATTTTAATTCTAACATCTCATTGGTTCTTTTGGTACCAACTAATAAAACCTAACGGATGCATTAATATTCCTACTTGTGTTAGAACTAAAAAAGACTCAAGGATATTTGTCTTGTGTTTTTAATGGAAGGTGAATCATGTGAATAGAATATTTTTAATAATGAAGGCTTTTTTTAATATTTATGAATTTATTTCTTATATTTATGTGTTAACATTTTTCTTGTGAAATTTGTTTTATATTTAAAATCATTATTTATTCCATCTTTTAAATAATGTGACCTTAGCATAGTGTTTTATAAGTTTTTTAAAAAATTAATAGATAATTTTAAATATAAAATTTAATTAATGTTTAAAAATTATATAATTTTTTTTTATACAACAGAGGTATCCCTACAACCTAGCCTAGCAGCCCAACAACTCATATCTTGGGTTCCTAGGGTGAGTTAGGGCGATACTAGTCCCTTGCGAGTGAGATCCGCTGCCCACAAGAAGTCCCACCTCTTAAACTCGGGAGCGGAGTCGAACCCGAGACCAATGGGGAGCAAACCCACTAATCAAGCCAACTCTACTACCCGTGTAGGCTAAAAATTATATAATATTGGAATAGATTTAGTGTCATATTATTGATTAATTTTATAAGTATTAATTTATATATTATTAAATATGTAATATTTTTGTTGTGTAAATATATGTTTTTAATTAATTATTAATTAACTTTAAATTTAAAAAATATAGATTAAAATTAAGGGATAGTCAAAGATGTTTGTAGTTGGATAAAGATATCTTAAAATTAGAACTTTTTCATAAACATTATTCACAAGCTGCAACGTTGACCAACTAAGAACGAATGTAACTAACCACTTAAACTCATTCAATCTTTGTTTAAATATAAATACTGTATTAGAAAATAGAGCAAGGTCTATTATTATAAAAATGAAATATGCATAATTCATAAATAATATAAAAGATCAAATTTATTTCCTTTCCACGAATGAGAGAAAAGTGATCTAGTGTATGTCCAAGATAATGACACTCTTTATATAAGAAATATCTATAAGACATGAACAAAAAGGTGATTATCAAAAAAATATATTAAAGAAAGCTATGGAGTGGAAATGTTTCTTGTTGGAAATGTTCTAGGTTTTGTTGATTTAATCCTTGGGGATTTTTAGAATTTATTCTCTACTAGGGTTTATCTTTGCACCAATTTTTTTTTTTTAAGGTGACTTGTGGAATAAATAAAAGTATTTTAAGTTGTATTATTTATCCCTTTAAGTCTCATCGGTTTACCAGCCCTACCTTGTGATGACCTAGCGTGGCCCATTTTATCATTCTATATAGTTGTTGTCACTTTGTGCCCCCCTTTGTTTTCCCACTAGTGATAATTGATCTGAGATATTTAGTGTAGGTCATCATGTCAACATGTGCCTTTGGGCCATGGATTTCTCTCCCTTGCTTCAACTAGTCAACCTTTCCTTCCTTCTTAGTTGGTCACCTAAATTAGAATTCTCAAATTGGCTTAAGGGAAATGGTTTTAGTTCCTAGTGCCTACCTACCACTGGATAAAGGAATATGCCCAAGGATGAAGTTAATGGTCTGAGTTTTCATGGGAACCAAGAACCATTGGTTCCTACTCCCTCAGAAGCCCCAACGATAAAAGATAAGAAAGCTAGGGTGTGCCAAAGTGAATGGAAGGTTAAAGTCAAGATTGACTATTACAAAGAGCAGGAGAGTAAAATATTGTGCAGTTTTCTACTCTTACCTTCCTATGCAAAGACATGAATGCTACGACCCTCCCAAATACCTAATCTTGAGTTGTGGAGCTGTAGGGTTGATTTTAAATGGTCTTTATGTTGTTATACAATCATGTTTAGGTCATATTTTCAATGATTTCATGGGGTATTTTCTATATTTCACCTTCATTTTCACTAATACAGGTATTGGCAAGGGTGTTGGGAACATTCCTCGCGTCTATAGATCAAATTTTCTTCTACAAACGTCTCAAAGTTTTGCAGGACAATGACTAGGGTTCTCTCCCTCTAAATTCCCTCTCTTTCTCCTAAAGAGCATAAAAGGCATCTTGCTACTCACTATAAGGATCTTCCCTTAATTTCTAGAGAAAAATACTTGTATTGTTCACACTTATGGAATTATAAATTTTCCTTATGCCTCTACATCAATAAGAAACTTTTTTTTTCACCTCTTCTCTCTCTCTTCCATCATGTGTAATATTCTATTACCTTTATGTGTGAGTGTATCTTATCATCTTCTATGTATGTAATGTTATTTTTTTATAGCCAACTACGAATATTCTTCCTTCTTAGTTCCATGTCAAACTTCAACCTTCATGCAAACCTCTAGGAAATTATACTAAAGAGAACTATGTGGATGATTCTTTCATATTTCTAATGATTCTCCTTGTGATGTTGGCAGGATGACACCATTAATCTAGGTGCATCACCACCCTTTCCATTTTATGCATTCCTTCTTCCATTTTCCTTCAGAGATCAATATGATAGAATTAGTTGTAGGATTATTCAGTGTTCAATTGAACCAACACTGTTACATCTAAAGGTTTGATATCATTTACAAGGTCCCACACCTTGAGATCAATCCCATGATTTCACTTAGTAGTTGAATTTAGGATTCAATACATGGTACATATTTATATTGACAAAACTAATCTCTTAGCTTTTATTTTTCATTAATGGGTCTCCTATTTAACTTTCCACATGTATGAATTTTATTGCATCTGTTTTATTCGAGTATATCATGTTTTACATTATATGCATTTTGCTAAGTTCATGAGCAAATGCTTTATTCACATGTGTAAAGGTTTTATGAGCTATCAAGATGAGTCATCTTAGAGTAATACATATGCAAGTGTTGCTAAAAAAATTAAATAGCCAAAAATAATTTCTCATGTGCATAACAAAGTGGGGATATTTTATGGTTGATATTTTGTACAGCTTTTGTAAACATCTTTGGTTCTTGTAGGCCTTCGTTGACGTACTTTTTTTGTATAAGTTGACTAGCTTTTTGGCTAGCCATGTTTTACAGCTACTGTTGGTAGCTTTATTCTTATAAATTCTTGTGCTTTGACCAATACAAGAAAAACAAAGTGGGGATGGGACATTTTGTCCTATCTACCAACTGGCAAGTTTTCATTACATCACTTATGCTCTTCATATTATCATTTTAAAAGTGGGCTCATTTTCATGCTCAAAATGAATTGCATTATATCACATGAACTTTTATTTCAATGCATCGAAGTGCACATGGCAAGCTACAATTGTGTCATATTGAGTCAATGTATCACAATTTCATGTTAGAGTTATTTTGTAGTGAGATGACAAAATATTGAGATGTCTCACTACACTAGAAGATTCCTATGATGAAATGGAGGTTTCTCATTGGCCCACAGAATAATATTTACTAAGCAAATGTCTTTTCCTTTAAATTAAGGATAGTTAGTTATGCCTCATTGCATCATTGTTGCTCTTCATATTGTAAGTGAAATTCTTAAGTCTCTTTTATGAACATGATGAGTGATAACATTAAAGACTCATCTTGGGACACTAATGTGGTGTCCAAATGGCCAAATTTTATTGCATTGCATTGAGCTTGATGCATCATGATTTAGAAAAAGGGCTTGTTCCCAGCGTGAGATGAGAAATAGGGTTGTATTAATAATGATTACATTGGCAATATTTAATGTTAGTTGCCCATAGTTGTGAAAGGCAATTGTAAAAAACTCCATCCTAAACTCAATTTAGGTTCAAGTACATATTTAGGTCAAGCAAACTATTAAATCATTCACACCATTTGATCATAATGATTTAATTTAACATCATCATTAAATGTTCGTGCGTTTCCATAACTCATTCATAGCCAAGTCATGGCGAAGTTTATCATGCCCTTATTTCTTGGAAAATAGACCTCACTACATTTTGAGGCTAACCTATACCCTACTATACTTGTCACATATTCACATCACAACAACATGATGACAATGACTCTAAAAGTTCATCCAAGATTGAAATAAATTTTGGAAAGCCAAACACCAAAAAAACCTCACAATAGATAACCTTAAGGATTATGGAGTGCACTTTATTGGCCTCGACCTATATAGTGGGGACATATTAACTTTCACAACCATTTGGTACAAATTAGAACTTCAAGTTGAAGCTCACTAAAGAGAAGGTTAACCAAGTTTAGAAGCATACTATTCCTTGGAGCAATTCCCTAAATCCCTCCCCTACAAACATGGTTCACATGGGCATTCTTCACCCAAGGGCTACCCACATACCCACTTCTAGATGCGATTGAAATCCCATGTCTACTAGCTTAACCAAGGAAGACGATGTAAATGATTCAAAATATAAGATTTTACTCAATGAATCTGTTCAACATGTTAATATGGCACATTACTAATAGCAAGGTTCCTAAACTACCTCTACATACAATAATTCTCATTATCCACCATCTTTATGCTTATTTGAGCATTAAAACATCACCCGTCTTTAATGGTGTACCTGACACAATTTAGTGTCTTATAAGGACATACTATCCAAATCAAATCTATACATAAAACTTATACCTAATAGAAAAGTCAAGAAAAATAAATCCAATCATATCAGGGCATGGGGTAGTAGTCAAAATATCGTCACTATGCAAGACCTCAATATGGCTCCAAGTGAGGTCCTACTATAATATAGCTCAATAATTTCAAGTATCATAATCATATTATATTATGACATCCTTCTTGATGGAACACAACATTCATCAACAAGGCCACAAAAATCCTCTAAACTTTAGAAGCCATACAACAGTAATAATGAACTTTCTTTAAGCATGATCAATAGCCAAGTCATACTGAAGACAATCATTCCCTAATAATTATTTATTAAGGCTATCATGCAACATTCACTACCTTGATGCTAACACCATATATATATATATCACTTGCCTCATAGATCATGAATACATCCCTTTGTGATTCAGTACTCAATACATGAAATTGATTCTAACAAAGGGGATATCATAAAATCTCATTCTATTCTATAGTGACCTTATGAATCTCACTACAATAGAACTACAAAACCATTTAACACGGCTCAATTGCCCTTTCCATGTATTTTATCACAAGAAATGGAAATCAAATTATTCAACCCTCCAAAACAATTATCTATATTTAAACATTCCACTACTTTAAGTAATAACAACATGCCTGTGATCAATCACTACATGTATTCCAATATGAAGATCATTCAATAATGCAATCTAAATTATTGATACCAAAGTCACATATACTTGCAACTTTTTTATGGAGCAGTGACCTATACAATTATGTTGTTTAATCTAATAAAAATTTGCTTGACATAACAATAAAGACTCATACATAGCAACCATCATTGCACTCTTTTTCAACTTTCTTACAATCATTTCCTTAGCACAAAAGTCCCTTAAATATTAGTTTCAATACAAATTAAATGTGCAAACCAACGCAAAGTAAATGCAATATTTAGGCATTTAATGCATTGATACTATAACTTTTAAAATAGGTCCCAAGCAGGTATAACTACAAAAATCATGTAACTAACACCTATGACTTAACAAGGATTACAATGCTCATAGTATTGTATTTGATCTTTACAACTACCATATACGTCATCATGCTTTCGACCATAAAATCATTGTGATGAGGCTATGGGTTTACTATTGACTTATCATACCAATTTGTTTTCTAATATGGTAATTTAGATATTACCTTTAAAATCAAGTTAATTAGTACATGCAAAACCATTTCCCATAATTATATTTTTTTATGCTAAAGTAAAAGTAAAGATATGTCATCTGGTAATAGTTTATTCATTTGATTCCAGACTTATGTTTCAACAATTCCACATAGACCTATTAGTTCACATTATTCTATGTTGAATCATCTATTGCTTTCATAAAAGATATAAATACAATGTTGGCATATGGATTGGGAAATGAAGCACAAAGGAGTTGATCACTGCCATGGATCATTGCACAAAACTCTTAGTTTGTGTAGCTAAGCCATGTGAGTGGGACGAATATAGCTACCCAATAGAACTTAATAAACCCATTCAAAATTAGAAAATGAAACATTATAACAACTATTATGATTCAAACTCGGGCACCCAAAACTTTATAAAATAATGGCCAAAGCCACTCACCCATGACATCAATATACTCCAAAAGCCTACTCTGAAAAGAAATTCTCATAAACTATTAACCAAACACCCAAAGACCAACCTTTAAAATGGATCCAAATGCAACACCATTTTATCCTCCCAAAAGCATGTAAATCTACACCAATTTTGTCAAATGGGCAAATCCATTTATCACTGTCAACTAGCATTGAAGCAGTAGACTCTAACTAGGGCAAGAGGCTTTGACAATGGGCATAGAAGCAACATTCGATACCTTGATGATAATAGGGATATCGTAGCATCTCAACCTATTCTATAGTGACCTTATGAATCTCACAAGAATATTACATAACCATTTAACACACCCCAATTCCCTCTTTCCATGCATTTTATCATAAGAAAAGGAAATACAAATATTCAACTATCCAAAATAACTATTTGTATTTAAGTGTTCCACAACTTATATAGTTTTAGTAATAGCAACATGACCATGATCAATCACCATATATATTCCAATATGAAGAGCATTCAATTATGTAGTTTAAATTATAGATACCAAAGTCATATATATTTGTAATGTTTTTAAGGAGCAGTGACCTATACAATTATGTTGTTTAAATCTAATAAAAAAATTCTTGACACAACTCAATATGAATAATAGTTTTTAGTAACAACTCATACAAAAATAACAACCATTATTGCACTCTTTTCAACTTTCTAACAATCATTTTCTTAGCACAAGTCCCTTAAATATTAGTTTCAATACAAATTAAATTAGCAAACAAGCACTGAATAAATACAATATTTAGGGATTTAATGGATTGATATAAACTCTAAAATAGATTCCAAGCAAACATAACTACAACAATCATGTAACTAACACCTTATGATTTAACAAGGTTTAAAATGTTCATAGTATTTCTCAAATACTAAAGAGACTTTGGTCCTTACAACTGTTGTATAAGTTATCACGCTTTTGACCATAAAATCACTGAGACAAGGCTACAAGTTTTCTATTGACTTATTATACCAATTTGTTTTCTAAAATATGAAAGGTCTATGATACAATCTATGTTCCATGATGATTTAGATATTACCTTTCAAATCAAGATTACAAATAAATGCAAAACCATTTACCAAAATTATAATTTTTTATATTTAAGTAAAAGTAAAATGATGTCATCTAGTAATGGTTTATTTTCCTAATTCCCAGTTTGTGTTTCACCAACTCCACATAGACCTATTAGTTCAAATTATCCTATGTTGAATCATCTATTGCTTTCACAAAAATGATTTGTAAATACGATAATGGCATATGGATTGAAAAATGAAATAAGCAGGAGTTGATCACTGCCTTGTATCATTGCACAAAATTCTTGGTTTGTGTAGCTAAGCCATGTGAGTGGGACTACCCTTCCATGTCACACCAATAGAACTTATACATTAAACTGCAGTCTACACTTTAGGAAAGACCCATTCAAAATAAAAAACCCAATATAACTTACATAAAATTGCAAGCTACTACTTTAGATGAAACCCATTCAAAACCAAAAAATGAACATTATAACAATAATGATTCAAACTTGGGCACCCAAAAATTTATAAAGAATGGTCACAAAACCACTCACTTGTAACATCAATATGTTCCAAAAGTCTAATCTCAAAATAAGTTCTCATAAACTATTAACCAACCACCCAAAGACCAACCTCTAAAATGGATCCAAATGCAACATGCCCATGATCAATCACTTCATATATATCATTCCAATATGAAGAGCATTCAATTACGCAATCTAAATTATTGATATCAAATTCACATATACTTGCAACATTTTTAAGGAGAGGTGACTTATACAATTGTGTTGTTTAATCTAATTAAAAAAAAAAGATTTGACATAACTCAACATGAATAACACTTTAATAAAGACTCACTGAGAATAACGACCATCATTGGACTCTTTTCAACTTTCTAACCATTATATTTCCTTAACACAAAAGAAAATTAAATATTAATTCAACACAAATTAAATTTACAGACCAGCGAGGAATAAATACAACATTTAGGCATTTAATGCATCGATACAACTTCTAAAATAGGTCCCAAGCAAACATAATAAATACTTCATATATATGATTCCAATATGAAGAGCATTCAATTACGCAATCTAAATTATTGATATCAAAGTCACATATACTTGCAACATTTTTAAGGAGCAGTGACCTATACAATTATGTTGTTTAATCTAATAAAAAAAAAAATATTTGACATAACTCAACATGAATAACACTTTAATAAAGACTCACACTGAATAACGACCATCATTGGACTCTTTTCAACTTTCTAACCATCATATTTCCTTAACACAAAAGAAACTTAAATATTAATTCGACACAAATTAAATTTATAGACCAGCAAGGAATAAATACAACATTTAGGCATTTAATGCATTGATACAACTTCTAAAATAGGTCCCAAATAGACATAATAACTACAACAACCATGCAACTAACACCTCATGGTTTAACAAGGTTTAAAATGTTTATAATATTTGTCAAATATAGTTAAAGAGTCTTTGGTCTTTACAACAGCCATATAAATCATCATGCTTTTGACCATTAAATCACTGTGACAAGGCTACGGGTTTACTATTGACTTATCATACCAATTTGTTTTCTAAAATCTTAAACGCTTATTTTTCTAATTCTTAACTTGTGTTTCGGTAATTCCACATAGACCTGTTAGCTCACATTATTCTATGTTGAATCATCTCTTCTTTCACAAAAGATTTATTATTTATAACTACGGTGCTAGCATATGGATGGGGAAATGAAGTGCCCTGGACCATTGCACAAAACTCTTGGTTTGTGTAGCTAAGTCGTGTAAGTGGGACATCCCTTCCATGGCCACCCAAGAGAAATTATACATAAAATTGCAATGTAGACTTTTGGAGAAACCCATTCAAAATCAAAAACCCAATATAACTTATACATAAAATTGCAGCCTACAACTTTAGAAGAAACCCATTCAGAATCAGAAAATGAAACATTCTAACAACAATAACGATTCAAACTCAGGCACCCAAAACTTTATAAAGAATAGTCACAAAACCACTCACTCTCACTCGTGACATCAATATACTCCAAAAGCTACTCTGAAAATAAAATTTCAGAGACCATTAACCAACCACCCAAAGACCAGCCTCTAAAATGGATCCAAATGCAACACCATTTGTGCTCCTAAAAGTATGTAACTTTGCACCAATTTTGTAAAACGGGCAAATCCATTTATCACTGTCAGCAAGCACTGAAGCAACAAACTCTACTTAGGACAAGACACCTTGACAATGGGTGCACAATGGGCATAGAAGCAACACTCGGTACCTTGATGATAACACCATACATATATCTATCACCTGCCTTATAGATCATGAAGACATCCCTTTGTGATTAAGTACTTTATATCATGAACTATCTATATTTAAGCATACCGCTACTTAAGTGTTTTAGTAATAGTAGCATGCCTAGGATCAATCACTACATATACTCCAATATGAAATGTATATTCCAATATGAAACGCATTCAATCGCGTAATATAAATTATGATACCAAAGTCACACATATACTTCCAACATTTTTAAGGAGCAGTGATCTATAAAATTATGTTGTTTATGAATAACACTTTCTAATAAAGACATACAAAAAGAACATCCATCATTGCACTACTTTCAACTTTCTAACCATCATTTCTTTAACAGAAAAGTCCCCTAAATATTAGTTTCAATAAAAAATAAATTAACAGCCAGCAAGGAATAAATATAATATTTAGGCATTTAATGCATTGATAAAATCTCTAAAATAGGTCCCAAGCAGACATAACTACAATAACCATGTAACTAACACCTTATGGTTTTACAAGGTTTACAATGTTCAGAGGATTTTTCAAATATAGTTAAAAGAGTCTTTAATCTTTACAACTGCCATATAAATCATCATGCTTTTGACTATAAAATCATTGTGACAAGGTTACGAGTTTACTGTTAACTTATCATACCAGTTTGTTTTCTAAAATCTTAAAGGACTATGATGCAATATATCATTCCTAGTATGGTATTTTTGATATTACCTTTCAAATTAGGTTCACAAATCCATGTAGAACCATTTCCCAGAATTATATTTTTTTAATACTGAAGTAAAAGTAAAGAGATTTCATCTGGTAATGGTTTATTTTTCTGACTTGTGTTTATGCAATTCCACATAGACCGATTAGCTCACATTATTCTATGTTGAATCATTCAGATGCTTTCACAAAAGATTTATAAATATGGTGTTGGCATATGGATTGGGAAATGAAGAAAGGAGTTGATCACTACCCTAGATCATTGCATAAAACTCTTAGTTTGTGTAGCTGAGCTATGTGAGTGAGACGACCCTTCCATGGCCACCCAATAGAACTTATACATAAAATTACAATTTGAACTTTAGGAGAAAACTATTCAAAATAAAAAAACCCAATAAAACTTATACATAAAAATGCAGCCTACAACTTTAGAATAAACCTTTCAAAATCAGAAAATGAAACATTAAAACAACTCACCTTGACATTAATATGCTCCAAAATCCTGCTCTGAAAAGATATTCTCATAAACTATTAACCAAACACCAAAAGACCAACCTCCAAAATGGATCCAAATTGAACACCATTTGTGTCCTCCCGAAAGCATGTAAATCTGCACCAAGTTTGTAAAACGGGCAATCTATTTATCACTGTCAACAATCACTGAAGCAGTAGACTCTAACTGGGACAAGAGGCCTTGACAATGGGTGAACAATGGGCATAGAAGCAGCATTGGGTACCTTGGTGATAACACCATACATATATCTTTCACATGCCTCATAAATCGTGAATACATCCCTTTTTGATTAAGTACATGATACATGATGTTGAATCTCACTAGAATAGAGCTACATAACCATTTAACACAACTCAATTCCCTCTTTCCATGTATTTCACAATATCAAATGATCCAACTGTCCAAAACAACTATCTATATTTAAAGCATCCAACTACTTATAGTGTTTTTTAGTAATAGCAGCACGCCCATGATTAATCACTGTATACATTCCAATATGAAGAGCATTCAATTACGTAATCTAAATTGTTGATACCATAGTCATATATACTTCCAACGTTTTTAAGGAGCAGTGACCTATACAATTATGTTGTTTAATCTAATAAAAAATTTGCTTGACATATACAGATATAACAACCATCATTGCACTCTTTTCAACTTTCTAACCATAATTTCCTTAACACAAAATTCCATTAAAAATTAGTTTCAATACATATTAAATTTGCAGACCACCAAGGAATAAATACAATATCTATGCATTTAATGCATTGATACAGCCTCTAAAATAGGTCCCAAGCAGACATAACTACAACAACCATGTAATTAACATCTTATGGTTTGACAAGGTTTACAATGTTCATAGTATTTTTCAAATACAGTTAACGAGTCTTTGGTCCTAACAACTACCATATGAATCATCATGCTTTTGACCATAAAATTACTGTGACAAAGCTACGGGTTTACTATCGAATTTATCATGCCAATTTCTTTTCTAAAATCTGAAAGATTTATGATGCAATGTATGTTTCACACTATGATAATTTAGATATTACCTTTCACATCAGGTTTACTAATTCATGCAGAACCATTTCCGAGAATTATATTTTTCTTATACTAAAGTAAAAGTAAAAAACTGTCATCTGGCAATGGTTTATTTTTCTGATTCCAGACTTGTGATTCAACAATTCCACATAGACCTATTAGCTCACAATTCTATGTTGAATCATCTATTGCTTTCACAAATGATTTGTAAATAGGGTGTTGATATATGGATAGGGAAATGCAACAAGCAGGAGTCGATCACTACCTTGGATCATTGCATAAAGTTCTTGGTTTGTGTAGCTTAGCCATGTGAGTGGAACGACCCTTCCATGGCCACCCAATATAACTTATACATAAAATTGCAATCTAAACTTTAGGAAAAACCCATTCAAAATCAAAAACCCAATATAACTTATACATAAAATTGCAGCCCACAACTTTAGAAGAACCAAAATTAGAAAATAAAACATTACAGCAACAATAATTGATTCAAACTCAGGCACCCAAAACTTTATAAAGAATGGTCATAAAACCACTCACCTGTGACATCAATATACACCAAAAGCCTGATCTGAAAAGAATTTTTCATAAACTATGAACCAAACACCCAAAGACCAGCCTCTAAAATGGATCCAAATGCAACACCATTTGTGTCCTCCCAAAAGCATGTAAATCTGCACCAATTTTGTACAACAGGCAATCCATTTATCATTGTCAGCAAGCACTGAAGCAACAGACTTTAACTGAGGCAAGAGGCCTTGAAAATGGGTGCACAATGGGCATAGAAGCAACATTCGGTACCTTGATGTTAACACTATATGTATATCTATCATTGGCCTCATAGATCATGAATAGATCCTTTGTGATTAAGTACTTGATACATGATGTTGATTCTAACAATGGGGATATCATAGCAACTCATTCTATTCTATAATGACCTTATGAATCTCACAAGAATAGAACTACATGACCATTTAACACAGCTCAATTACTTCTTTCCATGCATTTTATCATAAGAAAAGGAAATCAAGTTATTCATCTGTCCAAAAGAACTATCTATATTTAGCCATTGCACTACTTATAGTGTTTTAGTAATAGCAGAATGCACATGATCAATCGCTACATATATTTCATTATGAAGATAATTCAATTACGTAACCTAAATTATTGATACCAAAGTCACATATACTTGCAACATTTTTAAGGAGCAGTTGCCTATACAATTATATTGTTTAATCTAATAAAAAAAATCTTGACATAACTCAACATGAATAACGCTTTTTAATAAAGATTCATACATAAATGACAACCATCATTGCACTCTTTTCAACTTTCTAACCATCATTTCCTTACACAAAAGTCCCTTAAATATTAATTTCAATACAAATTAAATTTGCAAACCAACAAGGAATAAATACAATATTTAGACATTTAATGCATTGATACAACCTCTAAACTAGGTCCCAAGCAGACATAACTACAACAACCATGTAACTGACACCATGTGGTTTAAGGAGGTTTACAATGCTCATAGTATTTTTCAAATACAGTTAAAAGAGTCTTTGGTCCTTACAACTGCCATATAAATCATCATGCTTTTGAGTCTTTGACCATAAAATCACTGTGACAAGGCTACGGGTTTACTATTGTCTTATCATACCAATTTGTTTTCTAAAATATGAAATGTCTATGATGCAATTTAGATATTACCTTTCAAAACAGGTTTACAAATACATGCAGAACCATTTCTCAGAATTATATATTTTTTTATACTAAAGTAACGATAAAGAGATGTCATCTAGTAATGATTTATTTTCCTGATTCCTGACTTGTATTTCAGCAATTCCACATAGACCTATTAGCTCACATTATTCTATTTTGAATCATCTATTTCTTTCACAAATGATTTATAAATATGTCGTTGGCATATGGATTCGAAATGAAGCAAGGAGGAGTTGATCACTGCCCTGGATCATTGCACAACACTCTTGGTTTGTGTAGCTAAGCCATGTGAGTGGAACAACCCTTCCATGGCCACCCAATTATAGAACTTACACATAAAATTGCAGTCTAAACTTTAGGAGATCCGAGAAACCCATTCAAAATCAGAAATACATAAAATTGCAGCCTACAACTTTAGAAGAAACCCAATCAAAATAAGAAAATGAAACATAATAATAACAATAATCATTCAAACTCGGACACCCAAAACTTTATAAAGACTGGCCACAAAACCACTCACCCGTGACATCAATATACTCCAAAAGCCTGCTCTGAAAAGAAATTCTCATATACTATTAACCAAACATCCAAAGACCAACCTCTATAATGGATCCAAATGCAACACCATTTGTGTCCTCCCAAAAGCATGTAAATTTGCACCAATTTTGTAAAACATGCAATCGATTTATCACCGTCAGCAAGCACTGAAGTAGAAGACTCTAACTGGAGCACAATGGGTGCACAATGGGCATAGAAATCCACCATTATATAATCTAAGGTGGAAATGGCTGAATCGAAATTGGAGTCATCCAGCTTAATCACTCTTCCCTTCTCTCTAAATCACTTTTTCTTGCCCCATTGAATTGCTTTTGTTTCTACCAGGAAATACCTTGTAGATTCCCACTAGTACAACACAGTTTCTTGGCTTGCAGGTGTTAACGTCATCCTCAACAATGATATCACCTGATCTAGGGAGCTGATATGGTGAAATGGCCCCGGGATGATTTAGTTCTACTCTTGGCTGAAGAAGCTAAGACCATTCTAATATCTGGAGTTTTCTTGTTAGGAGTTTTATCTTTTATCAGTTAACTGGATACATCTGCAATGCGCAATTATTCAGCTATATACACTAGAGCTGTGTTTTCATCTTATCTGGCATGATTGAAGAGCTATGATTATGCTTCGTTGTTTTTATCCGGAAAAAGTACCTTGGAATCTTTAAGCCAGATATGCTACATACAGTTTTTATATTGCTGTCAAGATTGAAATAGAAAAAAGCTGTCAAATTCCTAATATAGATAGATATGGATGGACCATGGTGTGTCATTCTGAAAGTTGTTTTTAAACCTTTATGGTATGCAGGTCTCTGAAAGGCTGACTGAACTTCAAACAATAATAGATGCTGGCATCCGTCATCGAAATAATCTTCTTATCACTATTGGGCACCAGCTTGAAAAATGGATTATTTGGGTAATGATGTCATTTCTGATGGAGTAGTACTAATGAAAATTATGAGACAATGTGGAAAAAGCAGTGTTTAGGACTTTTAAGTTAATCTGTGCTAGAAGAGAAAAATTTAAAAATACCAAATACAACAAACAAGCATATTGTAACAAAAAGGTTATGTGGAAGGCAACTCCTGAAGTGGATCTATTTGCGTTTTTCAGGTGAAAAAGGAGAAAGCTATTTATCACACTCTAAACATGCTCAATGTTGGTGTGAAGTGCAAAATCTCAGGTGGCTTCCCATTTTCCTTTTTTCTCTTATTTCTCTTAGTAGATTATTTAAATGTTTCAAAACTACAATTTAATCTGGAAACTTATTTTTTTTACGTCTAGGTTCTGTTGAGTTCTTTTGCCTTTTTCTTTTATCACTTTTATTTTTTAGTTTCCATTTCATTTAATGTACGAAATTTTAAAAGTAGACACCACTCATCCTGTGCAACAGATTCAAGAAGCACTACATCGTACAACCCTTGACAGTAACTCACAAGTTGGAACCATATTCCACATGATGGATACAACAGAGTCCCCACCTACATATTTCAGAACCAACAAGTTCACAGGTGCTTTCCAAGAAATTGTGGATGTGTATGGGTGAGTGTATTTTCATCCCTAGAATTAGTCAATATTTGGTTTTGTTTAGAACAAGATACTTATCCTTTGTCATTTTTGTTTAAAATTAGGTGAATCATGGTCAATTAAGTAGCTGAGTTCCAATTTTCCATTCATATCAAATGATAAAAGGGTAGAAATTTGATCCAATTACAATTTGTCTCTTAACTAAGTGTTTCCCTTATGTTATGATAGTATTTTATTTTTCTTCCATTTGCACTCCCATTTAGAATCAGTCCATCTGTATCCAGTATCTTGAGAATAGTTTCCTGCAGTTGCAAGCCTAGATGGAGCTATCTTCTTTGACACTTTGAAAGAATTCTGTTCCAATAAAATGATCTCAAGGTAACACTAAGTGTTTCCCTTATGTTCAGATAGTATCTTAATTTTCTCCCATTATCCCTCGACTCACTACCATTTAAAATCAGTCCTTTGTTTTCCTTTGAAACTTACGAAGTGAGATTGATGGAAATAAGCATGACAAATCCTGGATTTGAACGCTTTCAATCAATTGTTGCGTGGGAATAACCCAAAGCACAGTGTTTCTTTCCAAAGTAAATGTTCTACACCTTGTTATCACATATATTCCATATTTTAATTTCATTTTTCCGTTTGACCATCTGAAGAGTTCTAAATAGATGTCCAAAAAACTATTTTCCCATCAGTTGCAGGGGATGGGCAATGAGATGACACAGAATTTTTTTAATTTATCAGTTCCTTTTTTATTGTTTCCTTCGAAAGTATTTCTAAACATGCCGCTATATGTCTTGCAGGTTACATTTCTTCCTATACAGCTAGCTTAAGGGGTATCACAAAATTCATATGGATTATACTTTTCAAAATATGCACGATAGGGATTAATATTGCATTCTTGTGCCATAAAGTAATGTCTTCGAATAGATTGGGTACGTGTTTGCCTTATCACAAGGATTCTTTTCTATTTTTCTTTGTCTCGCAATTTATATTCCCTTCCATTAAGGATTAGCTATTTGAAAGATGATTTCTGAAATATAATTTACAGGTGTAAGGCATAAACTCAGAATTGCAAGAAAGAAAATAAAAGTTTAGAAAGCAAGTAACTAGTATTAGGACATTATAAAGGCTTGTCCTCTTCTCGGTTGTTCCTATTTCCAAAAAAGGTTTGTCCTCTTTTCTCTTATTTCTATTTCCAAAAGAGTTACAGAACTCCAAGTTTCATTCATGTGTGGCAGCTAAAATTTACTAAGAGCTAGATGTTGCATATAAAATGTTGATCATATACATACATGATAAGCATGACAAAGTCAAGTACAAAAATATAATGTCTCTTTTGTGTCTGAAAGTGGATTGGGAGATTTGTTTGGTTTATTAGGGTTCAACTTATAATTTGTGGTATTATTTTACATGGTGTTGCAAAATCTAGTGTTAATGAGAGTTTATGTAGATAGAGGAAACTAAATTTGGAAAATTATTATAACTATACTCTAAATTTGTCATCTCATAGATTTTAAGTTGTTTAGATTGATTAAATTATGGCTGTCAAGATAAAACATATGTTCACGTTAAAGGCATTAAATCTTACAGACCACAAATGATGTAAGGACCATATCTAATAAGAGGATTCAACTTGTGAAGTTGATTTTATAGCCTATGTTCATTCAAATGAAGCCATGCTTCATCTCCAACTTAAAATTGATCTTAACCCTATAAATATCTTGTACTTAAGTCTTGTATACCTTGCATGAGTCTTGCAAAGGATGTCTTTGACTTTGACTTTAGCATGTATAAATAGAAATGATCTGCAAAGATTGTGATTCTTGTCTCATTCTAATCATGAGTTGTGGATGGAGGGGAGAAGAATTTGAAATTTCATCAGGGATTAAACCTCTTAACACTTGAAAGGCAAATTTCATATAGAGATATTTTTGAATGGAAGAAACAACAAAAGGAATTGGGGTACTATAAAGTAATGTGATAGAAATAAAAGCAAAAATAAACAATGTCCCCAAACTATTTCCTAATGTTAAAGATCATGAACCCTTTACCACTTAAATTTAAAGAAAACACATCAGAAATATTTCTATCATTACTTAGCACATAAATATCTCTCTTATTATATATAAGAAATGTCTCTAAATTCTTGAATTTAATGAAAAAATAAAAGAAAAATTCTTGCAAAGCAGAAACTGGAAGAATTTTCTAAAGCTTAGAATGAAAACAAATAATCAGACAATAAAAAATCACTTTAACTCCAAAACTGCATGATCTAGAATGGTAATATATATAATCAGAATTACCTTACATTTTTCTTTTCTTTCATCACATTTACCTGTTATCTCTTTTCTTTCTCTCCAGCCATGAGTCTCACCTGCCAGCGATCAAATTAATCAATATTTAAACCTAATGTTAAGAAAAAACAAAAACATATATAAACAAATGCAAGTTCACCTGCAAGGCATCTAGTAAGTCATATTCAACCAGATTAAAACTTCAAATCATTTAACCCAGTGCTAAGGAATCAAACAATTTAACACTGGACATTAAGCTATTGAGAATTTTATGTTGTGGAAAAGAAATGCAAGTGAATGAAAAATATACCTGAATCATTTTTTTTATCTGACCTCTGCAAAACTTCTGAACCACAAACTATCTCATCTCCGTCTATTGGAGAATAAAAATAAAAGACCTAACATTCAAACAAAAAATAAAATAAAATCAAAACAATCAAACAAAAAATCTAAATGAGCCCAATGAAAAAGAGCTCTTTGATCAAATGAAAATAAACTCAAACAATCAAACAGAAAATCTAAACAAGTCCAATGAAAAGGAACCCAACAATCAAACAAGAACTGCAAACAAAACAAATGATAGGAAATGTTAAAAAACAAGGAAACCCTAAAAATAAAGCAGGGTCATGCTGAACAACACCTAAAAGCACATGAAAGAAAAGAGATCTTCTAAATTACACCCACAATATAAAAATAGAAGAATACAATTCAAACAAGTGCTGCGCTGCAGCTGGAGTCCCTGCCAAATGGGAAAAGCAGGGCTAAAAAGCCTAATGAAAAGAAAAGTGAGCAGAGTGTGCTAATGAGTGTGTCAAGGCATCTGCCTGTGTAATAGACCTGCTCCTGCAACATGAAAGTTCCCTGCAACTACTGTGGATTCTTGTTCCCTGCTAAAGTTCAATATACTCCATCCCATTGAATCATATTTTCACAGGGCGTGCAACTAAAAAAACTTGACATACATGACATATTTAAGCAGTGACATTTATGAGAGAATTTACAGTCACATAATTGCAAGATTCTCCAACATGTTTTTCCTATTATACATTGCATCTTGTGTAAGAGTAATTTTTTCGAAGGAGCTAACTTATTTCTATATGATAATTAACTATTAGAATATTGTGATTTGATCATTTTCATTTCAGAATTAACAAGGTTCAAAAAAGTCACAACTATTACTTTAGATTTGCAATGTTGTGTCTTAATCTGTCCTCCACATAAAGTAATTTCAGAATGTTAGTTACCCATGGAATGACATATGCACATGAAAGTTCTCTAGTATTGATTTACAACTTCCTAAGGTGCCTGAAATTGCATAATCTATATTTGAAACAATGAAGTATTTTCATCAAATCCAAATGCATTTGCAAACTTGCTCAGGTAGCCAAAGTGAATGTCTACTTGCAATCAGATTTTACAAACAGCTAAGTTTTTGAGAGATGCAATATTTCCAGAGTCCATATTAGTGAAATCAGGAGTGCTTCTAGCTGCAAGTCTGAGATTTTTTTAACATCAAGAAGCATTAACTGTACGGTCCATGATAATATAAACCAACTCTTGTTCACAAGGAACAGTTTGTACTTTACTGTTTCTGCAGAACTTTTTATACAAACTTGTTTGTTCCTAAGTGATCCTAAATAAACACTATTTCCCTAGACCTCTGTTACTGTTATTCATTTTCATACACCATTGTTATCACCATTAAAACACAATACTACCAATTGAGGTGATGAATAGCAATACCAACAATCCCAACACAGAATCTGTATCTTCATAAAAGCACATGCTGAACCATAGGCAGAATCTGATGTGTTTGCTTACAAATAAAATTAAAAATTGACAAACGCAATGATGTAGTTGTATCTACATAACAAACCCACAAACAACTTATACTGTTCATTGTAAGTCATGAGAGTATTTGTGAAATGTGTGCATGTAGTCCTGTTTCATCAGCTTCCATTGATAGAATCAAACTGCAAAGTAGAAAGCATCTTCCACAAGGGTATGCTTGGTAACTATGAGTGCGATGAAACAAATAGGCATGCTAGATATTGATAATTTGAAGAAAAGAGTAGAGAAGTTGTCAAACTGCAAAATATTTCCTAAATTGTGAAGCAAGCCTCACCTGTTGACATGCACCCATTGGTAGTGTCACCATACTCGTGCTGTACAGAAATTAGAAGGCAAGGCATTAGCATTTATTTTCAAAGAGCTAGTAAACTTTTATTTATGCAATAAAACCAAGCATTAGGCATTTATTTTCAAAGAGCTAGTAAACTTTTATCTATGCAATAAAACCAAGCCCATCCATCTTTCACCAACTTATTTTGACATCATAGCTACACTCATAGATTCACAAAAAGGAAAATAATTATATTTGTGGTAACTTTCGAGCACCTACACTCTGCAGGCATGAAGCCAAACTACACAACGTGCATGCAGCCTGAGCAGGTTGAAGAGTACCATTGAATCTTAAGCGAAATTCTAAACAAATAATTATGTAGATAACCATGAGATCGAGAGTTAAAACCTCAAGTGCTTTTTTAATTCTTATTATAAAAATTACAGCAATGGAACCAGTGGAGGAAAATACAACCCTTGACTGCTTCAATTGGTGCCATTGAAGAGATATGCTTTCTGCCATGAAACACTAGGAAGGACATTGTTATCCTGTAAGGTTGAAGAGGAGGATGACTGTGTATCCTCTATTTCCATTAACGTGTATATACTATTTTCTTTTGAAATTTTATCTCTGTAAAATACAAAATATAAACCATAGCTATGATAACAACCATCTACTCATATAACTATCTATAAAAGGCAAAGCAACTTAGTTATATGTGAATAGAAATGAAAGGAAAAAAATTGTATACCATTGTCAGACTAGTGCGTAGAAAAGTAGTTTTCTTCTTGCTCCGTGGCCATAATGTCTGTTGTTGATTTTTTCATGAAATTTTTCTGCTTTTTCATTCATAACCTGCAATCTTGGCAGACCACGTCAAAAAGTGTGCTAAGTCTAAAAAAATACATAAGAGCAATAAACACTAGTACAGATAAGATGCAAAAGTACACAGTTGAAATGTGAGGAGATAACAACAAGAAGCAAACAGAGAGATACCAGCTAAATAAAAAAGTAAAACCCTAGTTGCCATCGCTGCTCTGCATTTTCCTATTGAAAAGCCTTCAGTAGCCGCAAAAAAACAAAAGAAACGAGCATATCATAGCCTCCTAATTGAGGACACAGCCTTGTGCATGCATCCTCATTTTACATACATGCCTACCAAGGTAGTAGCAACTGTAACATCTAAAAATCTTCATTCCCTGATAATGCACTTGAGCCTAGTGAATCTTAATTTGCATTTTGCATCATGAATTACCATGTTGATATTTAATTGACACGAAGTGCCTAGATATAGCACTAAGATTGATGGAAGCCATGTCATGCCCATATCTCCAAGTTGAGTTCTTCGTCACTTTCCTATCAACTGTTGTGCCATGACCACATCCTGATCGTTCAACTCACGTCCCACCCCAATGCATCTGTTAAGTCAAATTTGCACGGAATTCTTTCATCAAATTCTTCGTACAGGAGCCACTTACTCTGTTCTTGGAATGGCAAACTCCAAAAAAAAAACCAGAATTAGATGGAATGCGATGTCCCTTCGTTGCTTGTCAATACAGGTCTTCCTTCCCGTAACACTTTCTGCTAAAGAAACCTGAATTCATAACAAGAAATTCCCATTTATTACGAAAGAAAATGAATCAACAATTCTTGAGTGGTTGCACTAGAGGTACTCAAAGTCATTCGACGAGACCAAAGCAAGCATGCTAGAGGTGAATTTAGCAGAAAGCAATGGCAACAAGTAGAAAGCAATGGCAGCATTGAAGGGTCATTGTTAATGCTTGCCACACGTTATAAGAACATAATGGAAGAGGTGAATTTATAAAATTCTTACATTTCTACTGCAACGGTTGCATTTCGTAAACTTCCTTACCTGCTTTTTTTGTTTTACCTGTGCTATTTTTTTTTGTTGAATTTATGAACTCCCTTACCTGCTTTTTTGTTTTACCTCTTTTCTTTTTTTTTGAATTTATATAACTGCATTGCACTTTGGAGGGTTTGTTGTTTTCAAATGAGTGGGAACTGGAATATCCAATTGCTGTCCATGATCCAATTGATGTTTACTCCTTGTTCACTTGAGTAAACATTTCAGTCGTTCTTTAATTCTTGGCTTCTTTTTTTTAATTTGTGTTGTAAAACTTTCCCAAATCCATTCAAATTCTCGTCCATATGAAGAACCTGTCGTGCTTTTCTTTTATTTATTTATTCTTTTAATATTTTTTGCTTCATTTATAATTTTTTCCATGCCCCTAGTCTAAATTCCCAATCATTTATAATTATATGCTAGGTGTAACAACATAGTCATTATAATTAATGTTTTAGATATGGATAAGGGGAGTTTAGAGTATATTTTTATTGCAGAATAAGGTATTAGGGTTAGTAAGTATTAAAAAAAAATGTGTTAAAATTTATTAAAATTATTTGTTTTAAATAGTATAAAATAAGTAGGAGCAAGTGTAAGGGTATATTTTTTTTCTTTTTCACATTTTTTTACGTACAAATTTGAATAAACATATATACTAGCAATCGCATCTTGGTGTGCAATGGGTACGTTGAAAAGGTGTGGAAGGTCAATAAGAGAAATTTTTGGTTTGTTTTTTGTATACATTTGTGCAATACACGAGATCAATTGATAGGCCATTTATCAAATGATGTTTGTACAATAAAGACCTTAATAGAGAAGTGATAGCTTCAAATCAACTATGCATCCACTTACAAGGATCCAAACATGACCAAAACAAAACCTCTAAATCAGGAAGATAATCAGGTTCATGTTATGTTTGCAATAGGGAGAGAGGGAGAGAGATGGAGAGAAAAAGGGGGAGATAAAGGAGAGAGAGAGAGAGGAGTAAGGAGATAGAGATCTAGAGGAAGATAGAGATAGAGATGGAGAGGGGTATGGAGAGGAAAGGGAGAGATAAATAGAGAGAGGAGAGAGGGATGGATAAAGATGGAAGAGATAAATATATAGAGAGGGAGTGATAGAAAGATAAAGATGAAGGTATGAAGTGATATATATAGAGAGAGGGAGAGATATAGGGATAGATAGAGATAGATATATAATGAGATAGAGATAAAGGGAGAGATGGAAAAATAAATGTGGAAAGATAAAGATAGAGAAGCAAAGAGATATAGATATAGAAGTCTAAGAAGAGGGGGAGGGAGAGAGAGGGAGAGTGAGGGAGAGAGGGGGGATGGATAGAAAGATAGAAGGAGGCATGTCTAGGGATAGGGGAGAGAGGAAAATAGAGGTAGAGATAAAGATAGATTGAGAGAGGAAGAGGGAGACAAATGGATAAAGAGGTGGAGGTAGAGGGAGAGATAAAGATAGGGAGAGATAGGGAGATAAAGAGGAAGAGATAGATAGGTATAGAGGAAGAAGGAGATGGAGAGATAGAGAGAGATAGAAAGAGATAGAGAGAGATATAGATGGTGAGATAGAGTGATTGAGAGAACAAGATATAAGGAGATATAAAGAGAGGGGGAGAGGTAGAGAAAGATGGAGAGAGACAAACAAAGAGAAATAGAGATAGAAAATCAAAGATGGGAAAGGTAGAGAGAAATAAGGGGAGATAGAGAGAGAGAGAAATGGGGAGAGATAGAGGTATGTGGGAAGAGAAAGGGAGATAGATGTAGAGATAGAGAGATAGAGGGGAGAGATAGAGAGAGGGATGGAAAGAGATAGGTAGAGGGATAGATAGATAAAGGGGGGAGAAGGAGAGAGATATGTAGAGGATGGAGAGAGAGAGAGAGAGAGAGAGAAGAGGGGGAGAGGGGGATAGATACATAGAGAGGGAGAGAGAGAAGAAGATGAGGGGAGAAAGATATAGCTCAATACATAGAGAGCAAGAGGGAGAGATATAGATAGAGGGTGATATAGAGAGATAGAGAGGGGTAAGAAAATATATAGAGAGATAGAAAGATAGAGATAGAGAGATAGAAAGATAGAGGTAGAGAAAGATATGTTAGAAAGAGGTAGAGACGGGTGTGACAGAGACTCTCAATAAAGGAAATCTATTTAAGTGTAGTGAATATATTGGAGTACATATCTATATCCAAAGATGAGTTTAAAGGAGAAACATAAAGATTATTGAGAATGAAAAATACCCCTTAATGGATGTCAATCATACCAAAATACTTATCTTCTAGGATACCATAGACCACACTCACTTCTTATTCTACTAAACACAACAAGAGATTTCACTCATGAGACTTGGGCGAGTGGATTGAAGTAGTGGCAAAGGTGATGAAAACATTGGTGCATAAGGATTACCTGGAGGGAATGGAGTCTCTTTCAGAGTGGGAAACTTTGAGAGTTGGAGTAGACATTAGTAAGGGGATTGACAATGAGGACGAGGAGGAAATGGAGAAATGTGTCATTTTCTAAATGGCTAAAAGGGAAACGTAAATCCAAGTGGAGAGAAGGGGCAGCACGAGGGTGGGAAGCTTTGAAATTGATGGTGGAGTTAGTAGAAGTGGAAGCGGTAATAGTGCAAGCTAAAGATGGAGCAATGACCACGATGGAAGAAGAAGATGGTCGGGACCAACAAGGAAGCTGGGGTGAGCAACTCACACATGGCTCTGCAACAGTAATTTTAAGTTTTTGTTATGTGTTTTGAATTATCAATTGTCACTATTTTTTGGGGGTTTGTCTAACGCTATGGGGATAGAAGAAAAGTTGTTTGGGAGGATGGGTAGGTAGAAGTTTTCTTATAAACAATGTGAATTCCAATCTAGGCACTAGTATCAAATGAAGTAGCGTAGGGTTTTACAGTAAACTCTATTGTTTAGTTATAAATTTTGAGTTTTGGATTATGGCAGATGATGGACTGAATGGTTGATGGGTATTTGGAGAATTTTAAAGATGTTGTATTTTGACGCTTTTATATTAATAAAAATAATTATTATTACCGATAAAAAAAAGGGTAAGAGATCCATTTATTAAATCTTATCCCACATAAACATTGAGAGGAAAATCATAAAAAAATTAGAATACAGTTGGACTAGTCGCCAGTGTCTCCCTTCAAATTCGGGACATGGACTAATCGCCTCCCATGGGTTCGCTTATCTTTGGCATTTGTATTGGGCGTTAACAAATCAATATTCTGGTGCAATAACAAATGTGTTCCAACAAATGGTATCAAAGTTGGGTCACGGGTTCGAATCCCCTCAGGTGATGTTGAGGGGGGATTGTTGGACTAATCATCAACATCTCCCTTTAGATTCAGGACATGGACTAACTGCCTCAAATGGATTCGCTTATCTCTGGTGTTTTTATTGAGCATTAACATGTCGATATTCTAGTGCAATGACAAATGTGTTCCAATAAATACCTTCTCACTCTCAAGCTTTTCTAAATTAAGATTTGAATCTTTTTATTCATGGAATAAGAGCTCTTATTTCCTTTTACTAGTTTAGGTAAGCATTCACCAGCTAAAATTTCATTTCTCGAGCATGAAAATCCTCACACATCTCTAAATAAAAAACACAAAGTGAAGAATGAATCAAAAATGTGTCAAACCATATCTTTAAGCTCCTCTAACATTTAATGACTCAAGCTTAATCTCCTCATACGCCCAAATACCAATTGACATGTGTCCATTCTCATCTAATCGATTCAAATGACCAAACAAAATATTTGAGTAGATAAAAAAACTAAGCTATAATTATTCCTCACCCAAACTTAATAATAAAAGATCAATTTGGGATATAAATCCTTTCATAATAGTAAATACATGTACACGAATAGTTATTGTACCCATATGGTGTTATAAATAAAGGTGAAAGTATTGCGATATTAACTTAAACAAAGTGTATGCAAATATTAAAATTGATTTCCAGGATTACCCACAATGATATTTATTTGATTGCCACATTCAATAATAATAATATGAAGAAATAAACACACAAAAAGTGACATAGTATTTACCTGGAGAAACCCTTGTAAATCTCCACACCCAATGAGTTATAATTCTTGTATTAATCCTTCAAAGAATTTTGTATCGATACAATACTTATCTTTGAAATTCTACAACACTTTGTTACTTCTTCAAACTACAAAACATGATATAAAACTACTAACCAAAGGCACCAATTTATAAAAGAGTTGGACATGAGAATACCACTATGGCATCTCAAAATAAGTGGTAAAACCACATGCAAAATCATACGCCTCACATATTGGACAACATGTAAATATAGTAAAAAATAATTCATGATCCCATGGCCTTCACATGGGCACCCAACCCATAGCCAATTAAGTTTGGTCAATATCAAGTGCTTTAGTAATCTCTAACAACTCAGACAACTCACATGCATAATTTGCAAACGTTAGTGCCCCACTTAGAATAAGATGCAAGATACATACAACAACATGTATAGGCATGCAATTCTAAGTGGTCCCCACCTCTAAAGTGGACACCTAGAAGAATATTTTTATCAATATGCTTTATAACCACCATTGGCGATTGGATTCAACTCTATGAATGCAATTATAATTTTTCATATGTAAATAAGTATTAAATATTTATATCTCACATGTTTCTAGGCATCTAAGTACACCTTCCAAGGATCATGTAGACACTTCAAAAAAACCTAGGTTTGCAAGGTTAATGTCACCTTATCCAAAAATTCTCCCACTTAACATTATACATTAAAATTAAATCCATAAGGAAACATAAAATTATAATCAAGTAAAATGATCAAGGCCCATGTTCTTGCACCAAGAGAACTTATTTGTGGGCAATGGCTTCTTCAGAGAATCTACTACATTATCTAGATTGTCAACTTTTTGTACCAAGACCTTACCATTCTCAATTTTTTCTCACACAAAGTACTAATAAACATAAAAATCCTTCGTGCAAGCATGATACATAGGAATTTTTAATAAATATATGATGCTTTGACCATCACATTTGATCCTCAAACTCTTGCAATCAAAACTACTACATGTACCAAGTCTCTACAACCATAGGGACTCCTTAGAGACATGTTTAGAAGCCATTTACTCTACTTCTATAGCAAAAAAAAGAAACTATAAGTTATCTTTTACTAATCCAACTCACTGTACCTCTAAAAAGAGAAAAGACAGCCACTAGTGGATGTTCAACTATCCAAGTCACCCGACCAATCTTCATTAAAAAAACATGGTTGTCCAATGACAAACACATCATCAATACCATGATAAACCAAAAAAATAAAAAGTTCTTTGTAATATCTAAACACCATTTTAACAAAAATTCAATCTTCTCTACAAGGTTTAGACATAAAACTATTCAAAACTCCCACTACTTGGGTAATATGTGGTCAAGTGCAAACCACTGCATACACAAAATTAGCATGTACACTAGCATGAGGAACCTCAAAAATCTCTTCAAAATCATCATCAAAATTAGAAAGCATGTCTGAACTAAGCTTAGTACCAACCAAAAATTAAAGACTCGTTGGTTTATAGTCATGTATATTAAATCTTCACAAAATGGTATCAACATACATACTTTGACTTAACCAAATCTTTTTGTGTACACGATCCTTATTGATCTTTGTCCCAAGATATATTTAGCAGTCCCCAAGCCCTTCATATCAAATATGCCAAAATTCTAAGTCTTGAGCTCCCTAATCATCACCTTGTTAGTACCTATAAATGACATGTCATCAACATATAATATAATAATCAATATTTGATCATCAATAATACTAACATAAAACAATGATCCTCCTCAATCCTAAAAAATCCCAACTTCAATGCAAAGGAATAAAAATTATAGTACCACATCTTGAGTGACTATTTTATACTATACAATGATAATTCTAAATTACAAACAAGTGCTATTTTCTTTTCATAAAAAACCATTAGGTTGTCACATATAAATCTCCCTCCTAAGATCCCCACACAAGAAAGCAATTTTAACATCTATTTTGTCAATCTCAAAATCACAAGCAACAACAATAGATAATCAGGAAACTAATAGAAGTTAACGTAGCAAAAAGAGATAAAATTTCACCAAAATCAACTCCCCCTCTTTGGTAATATCCCTTGACCACCAGTCTAGCCTTATACCACTCTAATTGACAATTTGCACCAAATTTATTTTTATACACCTACTTGCAACCAATGAGATTTCTTCCTTTCAAAAAACTAAAAATATCTCAACTATCACAATTATCCAAATCCATCATCTCCTCCTACATGGCCTGCATCCAAGACTCGCTATCCTCCAAAGATAGAGCATTGTCTATAGTTTCACATTTTGTATACATGTCTAACAGGGTACTTAAAAGTACAAAATATAACAAAAATAATAATTTTTGCATATCCTATAATCATTAGATTTCATGGGATGACATATATTTGAGGCATTATTTTATATAGTTCACATGCCTTATCTATTGTTTTCACTTTTTGTATACATGTCTAACAGGGTACTTACAAGTACAAAATATAACAAAAATCCCACTTCCATTTTTATTTTATGGATTTCCATCATATTCCAAAGCTCCTATTTTTGCACAAGGATAATAATGAAAAATATTGTCAAATTTAGTTTACAATCATCAATTGTATTTTCTTGAAAGTTTCTAAGGGATTTTAAAAAAATCCATTTTGTTCATATCCTATAATCATTCTAGTCCACGAAGCCACATATTTTTAGCTATTTTATCAAATAATTCTTCTTCGTTATCTATCCTTCTATATTTTGAATACACATTTACCATGGAAGTTCTAACTATATATGATAAAATTTCTCTATTTTATATGATCCAATGCTCCCATTCTAACATAAGTAGGGAGGATGCTATAAAATATTATGGAATTTATCTTTACACCTATCCACTTTTTTGCTTCAAAGTTTCTAACACCTTTTCAGCAAATTCATTTTGAGCACATTCTATGTTATCATTGTAGACAATGAGGACACATCTCTTTAAAGCATTCTATCAATACAGAATGATTCATTTTTTTGGCAGGTGTGTTTTCTACCTTGGATTTACTAGCCCAAGTTCGAGGCATTCAAATCAGCTCATACAAAACTACATATCTGAAAAATGAACATGCTTTAATTGAAGTGCTTTCCATTATTGAGAATAATGATTTATCCTATAAAATGAAACAATTTTGACGATTGAATGATTTATACTTACACTTTAAGGAAATGTCTTGGTTACATGGATAGTAAATATTAGGCCTAGTAACATGTTAGAGAGTACAAATGGAATAATACAATAGAATATATATTATTCTATATATCAATTTTATTTCATTCATTTATGTTGTATTTTTTGTATTAGTATGTTTGTCCTCATTATGATTAACCTTTTGTATCAATATTGTCATTGTCTTTATTAAAAACTATATCTATAGGTATGTCACAAGAATACCTGTGTAAAAATAGCTTCTTATAAGGTGTGTATTTTCCTAAGTCCCTCATTACAATTAACCTCAAAACACTTACCTTTGCAATTATTTTTTAAACTTATTACCATATGCAAGAAACTACTACCTAGGTTGGAATTGGCCTTTAGGGTGGAAATATAAGATCTTGACCCACTATACATTACAATAAAATCAAAGTTATTCTAAATATTTAAGAAAACATTGCATTAAAAGAGAAGATTCAAGTGATTTTGAAGTGAGGAAATGGCTAGAAGAAGCATAGACAACAACACCTTGTTGTACACAAGTAGTAATAGTGATAACAGTTATATTATGAGGAGGTTGACAACTTTATAGTAGGTGGTGTGGTTCATATGGAGGCAGAGTTACGGGAGAATAATAAGAGCCATCAAATATCATCACATAATGGCCAAGCATCAATTGAAGGAATTACAAACTGAATGTACCCGTTAGAAGCTTGTGGCAATATTGAACCTTCTCTAGAACCATCTGTTGTAGTTTTAGCTTGCAATTTCTAAAACTCTACCACAACAATAGTTATAATGTGAATGTGTTATTGACATGTAGATCTCAATTATATTTTCAAGGTAGAATCTAGGTTCTTTCATCTAACATGTGGAACTAACAACCTGTAAGTTCAAGCGTCTACAACTATGTATTAAAAATACAAGTATGGTCCACTAAGTCATGCCACGAAACCCTAAACCCTATAGAAATTTTTGGAGAATTTTCTATTGATTGTGTATCTCAATGATATTTTAAAGAGGGGAATGTGATGGTATACCATTAATGTAACTTTATATATATATATATATATATATATATATATATATATATATATGACATATGTAAGAGGGAGAGCATCACCCAAGTGCTTTACCTCCAACCACAGACCAACGGTCCCCCCGCACCTTCCTAACTAGAAGTATCCCTACCCTTCAATGAAGGAAATAGTTAAGAACCCCCTAGTAAATTTCATCTCAAATCTGGTGTTGTGCCCTACTTAACCAATACTGTCAAACAAACTATGGAGACCTTCCAACTATGAATGACAACCTTGATAGTGTTAAGTATTCAAAACACAATAAATTGATAAGTGCTAGGAAAGACTATTGCACTCACTTTGGCCAAATTTATTTGTAATATATACAATCGCTAGTTTCTTGGAGCGAAGTCATTCATTCACCCACCCTACTTGACTTGGAGAACTTTATCTGACCTATGGTTTGATCATACTATATAGAAATTGGTTCTACTATAATAAGGTTATAATCATTAAAGCATACCCACAAAGGTGGTGAAAACAATTGGATAGTTATAACAACATGGACAATAAATTCCCTTGTTATGCTCTTGTAACATCTGGGTCTAGGCTACTGCCTCTAGTTCAAGCCCTATAAAACCCATAAGGTTTGACATTCATATATTCTTAGGCTATTTAGATAAACAATGATTACACTATGCCACCTTTTTGACATACTTATGTTCATTCAAATAACATTGACATTGTGTGATACATTCATGGAAATAACATTGTTTGAGCTAACTAGAGGATTATTTACTCTTGCTCACGATTTTAGACTCTCATTTACAATTCATAAGGTTGGGTTCATAATTCGACACAAAATATGATGGGGGTTTTTGATATGTAATAATATCATGATTACAAGCAACTGATTCGCATGCTCAATCCCCAAATTCTCATACTCAAGCAACATAACATATAAATTTATTTCTTATTTAACTCTTTTCATAAAAATGCACAATAATTTTGCTATTAACCTAGCAAATGAACCATATTTCTAGTTATAAACTCATATGAAATAGAATACATTTAGAATACATAAACAACATCCTTTCGTTCATATTTTCATAAATAACATTATTAAGATATCACCATTTAATCTCTTATTTCCAAGCTATATATACTCATTCTCAAAAATAGTCATATGAATCTCTTTCTTTTATCATACATATCAAACTTATTTCAAGCTTATAGATAAGAAAATAACAATTTTAGAAAACAAATAGAACTTACCGATAGTTCCAAATATTGACTACAACAAACTACCTCTTGAGAACTCTAGCTTTCCAAAGCTTTATCTTCCACTTTCAATACAACTATCTACATTCTTAGAAATGTTTATCAGACCTCTACTCTGCTGCTAACACTATTTTAAAACTGCTATTCAGACTCTAATAGCTCATGAACAATAAACACAAACACTGTGCTTCTTTTGTTTGCTTGGCAACCAACCCAAATAATATGCAAGCTTCTAGTTTTTATAGACAAAAAAAATCTTCATACAAGATTAAAACCACTTTTCTATTGATAGGTTCCTCCCATAAAAGCCACAATGCAAAAATGTTTTGGATTATTAAAAAATAGATTAAAACCACTTTTCTATTGATAGTTTCCATGCTTATAGAAGGCTGCAAAAACAATTAAAACATGTTGGCTGGAAAATATCATAAGCTAGTCGATGAAGTTTCCTTTTTCATTTCATGGGGTCGACCCAAGGCTATTTCATTTCTATTTTAAATACTTTTTAACTAAAATTCATATGCCACATTGTGGTTGTTTATGCTTATTGATTTTTTTGTTGAAACTGCCTCTAAATTGGCATGTAATACTTTAACTATCATGCACATGTTGCTATTTAAAAATGAAAATTAAAAGGATTTAGCAGTTGTTTCCATCAAGGCTCACATCTCAACGATGTCCACGTTGGCTGACTATTTCCACACATTATTTATGCACTAATTATAACCAAAGTGTGGCCTTAAATACTTGCAATTTATTTTAATTCAAATAGTTATTATTTAGCTATCATACAACCTTCTAGAAGGTCTATGTTTATGGCTTTTGAAGCCTCAAGACTATGCTATAAATCATTAAATCTTATTACCTTTTCTTGTAATATTTAAATGATTGATAAATACTTGTTATTATATATATATATATACTCGTGTGTATGCAAATACCTATATACATATATATTTATGCACATGAGTACATACATACATCGATTATCATCGAATTGTGTATATACATGCTCACTTACCTTTACCTATAAATATATGATTATGCATGTATTTATACATACCATATATATAGTCATATCAAAATGATGAAACTATTTGAGCTTATTGCATACACATACACCATAATATATACATGACCATTTTATATATTGAATATCATAATGACATTTAATCAATACTAATTCAAGTTTGATAATAATAATATCTAATGATTAAAACATTAATTATGAAATACTTATAATCCTACAATTTTCTATAAGGAAACCAAGCTTGACTCCACTTAGGTTCATGTAACCAAGGGACACAACTTAAGATCAAACTTACTCATTTTCGAAAGTATCCAAAACTCGACCTATGCACAAACAACAAACTCAGATGGCTTTACTATTCAATCCTTATCCATGCCCTTTGTTGGATGATACTCCTCCTTTTCCACTAGAGGGTGCAAAATCCCTATATATCCACTTGGAAAACAAATATGTAGTTAGCAATATCATTTATATCGCATCTATGTCATCAAGGAAGACAAGAAAAAAATTATCCAAACAGACTCTAAATACGGTGTTCATCAATTTCATGAATGTTATAGACACATTCATCAATCCAAATGGTAGAACTCTAAACTCGTAGTGCCCATATCTGATTTTAAAATTCGTTATGTGGATTTCCTCATCCTTGATACTCAATTGATGATATCTCGATCGTAAATCAATCTTTGAAAATACTATTGCTCCACACATTTGATCAAAATGACCATCTATACGTGGCAACGGGTACTTGTTTTTATTGTTGCTTTGTTGAGCATGTGATAACCTATGCATAAACATAATGTACCATCTTTCTTCCTGAAAAATATCATTGGCACTCCCAAGGTGATACACTAGGTCTTATCGAACCCTTTTCTAACAACTCTTGCAACTAAGCTTTTAGCTCCATCAAATCCATTGTAATCATTTGATAAGGGGCCTTGGATATCTACTTTCATCCTAGTATGATATCAATAAAAAATTTGAAGAATATTTTGCGAGGTAATCTAGGCAATTCGTCTATAAACGCAACCTCAAAATTTTGGAGAAAGGGATACTTCTCCATATCTAACATTTTCTAATCCATGGAATCTCTGCATTCTTCTCCTAGAATTTTTTGAGACTCATAAAACATCAAGTCATCTTGAAACTTGAACACATCATTGATCCTAGGCTCCTCTATTTCATCCATCTTAACTATAAAATGTTGGCAACATTTATGCTTAGCTCTCTTCAACAACGATGGATGTTTGCCTTATCTTGACCTCTCTAGATGTTCCTTGTAGAAAACCTTATTCCCTAGGTCATCTAGATATTCTATTGTCTTTGAAAATTCATCCACCTTGGCCCTATGTCTCCACAACCAATTGATTCCTAAGATGACGTTGTAGGATCCTAAGGGAGCTACAAATAAGCTAACCTCTATTGAAAATCTTAGCAAATCAACCCTATCTTCAAATAGGCACTGCTCTACCTGAGCTCTTGATTGGTTGGCATATTTAACCAACCAAGAGTTTTCCATATACCCAGCCTTTCTAGATATTTTACTTAACAAATTAAGAGAAACAAAGCATTGTGTAGCACTAGTATCAATTAAAACCAAAATGGTTACTTCGAAAAAAGTACCCAATGTCTCAATAGGTGTGATCTAATATTTTGCTTGACGGCTGTCTAAAGCCACATGAATCCTTTGTTGAAAAGTAGCTTGCTAGGATGGCAAAGGGTTCCCTTGTGGTTGAGGACCTTGAGTTTTGTTTGGATAATTACTACAATACCAGTCTCTACCACATGAATAACATCCTCCTTGAGTACCTCACCTTTCTGGAGGCTTTCTAAATTTATCCCCATTTCTTTCATTATTATTGTCATTTTTGTTCATCCTGTCCCTCTTGGAATCATTTTGATTCTCGTAAGAACTCTTGTCACCCTTCTTATGGTAGTCCTACCTATCATTTCTTCCTTTGAAGGGATGTGAAGAGGAGGACCAATTAAACTTCTTGCTTTTCTCCCTATGAGTAGTCATAGACTTAAGTTTTGTTCTTGTTTAATTTAATTTTTATAAACTTGCTCCATAGTGGTGGGACCACACACATCCACTTCCCCTGCAACCACAGATTAGTGGTCCCCTGCACACCTTCCTAACTAGAAGTGGCCCTACCCTTCAATGAAGGAAATGGTTAAGAGCCCCCTAGTAATTTCCATCTAAGATTTTGTGTTGTGCCTATGTTGGTGTTTTTTTCAGTACACCCTATGAATTATCTAAAAGGTAGCCAATCTCTATAACCAAGAATCCTTAAGATGAATGGCCAACTTGATGGGTAAAGGTTTCCAAGCTTCTACCCCTACTCTTTAGGCTCTGTGGGACCAGGGAGGGTATTTTCCAATTGTGTTCATACTAATTATACTAAGATAGAGAACACTTCATCACATATAAGTTTATGTTGAGTGCAAATAGGGATTACTCATCAAAGGTTTGGATTACCTTTACACAAATAACCATTCATTTGCTAGGAATGAGGGTGTATTTCAGACTTACATCTCAGAATTGATAGATTTTGAATAAGTATTGTTCTTATTTTTAATCTATGGCTAGGCATTCCTCTAATTCATTAGATTACATGAATTCTTGACAAATAGGCCAACGCCTCATCAATTGGGTAAATGGAGTCAAATATGAAACACTCAATATTACACAAATCGTTTAACCCTTAAATAGATGGACTATCTTCATAATGCCTTACATTACAAAAACTCACAATATCTAAAGCATTACTTCTTACCCAAAATCTTGTGCAAGTTCCTACAGACCTACAACTCTCTTCAATCATTTAATTAACTCTTTGAGTTAAAACATAAAATAAATTCATACATTCAATTAAAACTTTAAAGATAACTGAAAAGATACTTGATATTTTCATTCATAATATGCAACAACTGTATGTGGGAGAGTACATACTTTAATTTTGTAGATTTTTTTTTATATCAATAATTAGTGTAAAACTATTTAAGACTATTACATACAAAACCCATACCCAAGAAAATTAAAAAATAGATTCATCAGGCATTCTCCATTAAGTTTGTTCACTTTACTTGCATCCTACTTAGACCATTCTAGACTCAAAGTTTTGACCTCTGTAATGAGCCTTGAAATCTCTTTTATAACACAAGAGAACAACAAGCATCAAGCTCATTATAGTTACATTTCATAATAATTTTGAAATTAATTTCACTTCATTTTGGTCGGTTCTCGAACCGTTACATTAAATCATTCTTTTACCATGGGAGACACAAAAAGGCAAAAAGAGTGCCAAGTGATTAGTCAGAGAAGCACACGCGAGCCTTCCAAAAGTTGTCATCACCAAAATCAACATGTTAACCAATGTCAGGGAAAATCGCCATCATTGATAATGACATAAACCAACGAACCAACAAGAGGAGAGCTAAGTCACCACAAAACCAAAAAAATAAATACCACCTAATAGGGGAAATGGTTGTTACCTTGCCTTATCAATCGCTGAGTAGACATCCCCATCGGGTTTCTTAACAAAAATCAGAGTGGCAACAATCACCTCATCATCTAAGTCATCATAAGGCATAAGAGAAATAGGGCAATGGTTAGGAAGAGGGTTGACTCCCCCTTCCTCACTTGAATAACTATCAAAAATCACCACAGGCATAGAAGGTTTCCCTGAACAGACCCCCAGACCCTTACTCGACTCACTTGATTCTTTCACAGATTCTGGCTCCTTCCTTTTAAACTTGACCAGTTCTTTTGAAATGATTCTATTTCTCAAACTATAATTACTCTTGACAACAATATTATTTCTCTCTCTATGTACACTCCTTCCTTTCAAGAAGGTTGATACCTCTACCAGAAGGGTTTTAGCCTCAGAAATATATGCCAATGGCTCTTGCATATTCAACCTTCTATACCTTCAGACTGGTGTAGCAGGAGTACTTGGTTCATTCATTTTCTCTGAGAAAAAATGCCAACCATAGCCAATCTTGCAGGAAGCAACATCGGCCTAAACCTCTAGAGAATCCCCACTCATAGAAGTGCAAAACCCAAATAATCCAGAAAAGACAATGCAAAGTACAATTGAACTATAGATAACTAGAATGCATGCATGAACACTTATAGACCAACGGACGTCGTATCACCACCTTGGTGACAATTCGCTCAACATCCAAACCTCGCTTCTCCATTACTTGCAACAATTATTTCAGTGCTTTGATGATCACAAATAACCACATAAACAATAGGAAATCCTCATTAAATATAGGAATTAGAGGTAAGATGCATTAAATGGCTACCCTGGTTCGCTCGAGTGAGTAGGAAAAAAATCGTTGCATGTCGAATCCTGGTCGTTGATCTTTCAGGATTTAAAACTCAATCAGTGAGGCCCATTAAGGATCACCACTTGCTTTCTTGTTCGTACTTAGAAACATCAATGTTGTGCTTTAAAACTGCCATGTGTTCCCCAATACGCAAATCCCATCATGATCATCTTGCACACCGTCGATCTTGATAATAGGAAGATGATAGTCGAAAATCCAAAAATGCATCGCTCGTTGCTCATTCATATTCCAACAGGTGAGCCCAACCCGCGATGTGCCAAGGCTTGCGCGATGGGGAGAAACTCCGCCCATTGGTAGTCATGGATCCTCTTTTGGAAAATAGGTGATAACTGGCGATGGAAGTAAGGCCAGCGATGGGTTACATATTCAATTGCATCACTCGTTGCTCATGATCTCTTGGCAGTGAGAAAGCAACCCACAATAGGTGATAAACCTAACGCGATAAGAACATCAAAGGTATTGCTCATCACTCGTTGCTCGTCACTTGGCCAATATCAACCGGTGAGGCTTCAGTTTGACGCAATAGGAAGTAACTCACACATCGATGGTCGTGGGTTCACCCTTATCCTACACAAAAAGACTAGTGATAGGTAAAGGGCTAGTGATGAGTTAAATGCTTAATCATAACACTCATCGAGTGTTGCTTCTTAACAACGGTAACAAAATATGCGAGGGGCGATGAAGCCAAAATGGTGAAAAGAATGTGACATCACTCATCATGTGTTATACACAGACCTGTTGAAAGAAATGTGTGATGGGAAATAGACCAGTTGGGGATTGACTTAAATGTTTAAAAGCACATGAACCTAAAGTTGTTTTAGAAGGGACCTCCTAGTTGTGACGGGAAAACTAATGTTGGGGACGATAAAAAAATGAGGCTCAAGACCATAAAATGATTATGAGGCAACTAGTGACCGGATGCAGCCGATCAATATAAAATTAAAAGATCGAGGGGTGATTGAGGTACCAATGTAAGAAGAACCCTTAAACCCCTAACCCCTAGGTGGCAATAAGACTTTGAGCTATCAGAACTTTGACCATGGAATTCGATGAAACCATGAATTTTTGTAGGGGTTCCACCAATGGCTCAGATTGGGGATGTATGCCTCTTGCAGGCATAGCAAGATTCTCAAATCTCTGGTAGAAGTAGATTGAATGCCAAATCCATTGGGCACCCTCAAACTACTCCTTTACTCAGCTCCCCCTTTATTTTCTTACCTCATTTGGTACCTCCAGGCCACCAAATGAAAAAAGGAGAGTCAATTATTTCCTCTACCAAAAACCTTGTCCTATTTTACTTGTAATGAGTAAACAAGTGTGTTGAGTGCCTTTGAACATTCAACATTGATACAGTTGACATCCTCGATCCCATCCAATATAATGTTGTCCCTTTCACCAACTTGTTCCACCCTAAGCCCATTAGATTGAATTGGAAATGTAACATTCATAGTCTACTTGATCATGGATTTGAATGTCATGTTCCACTTGCATGTCAAATTGGAATCCCTCATACACACATTGTTGTATGTTGGACCCAGCCTCTGAAGTGTCAAAGAGAAATGGTTCATATCTAACAACACCCTTATTGTACTTGACGTGAGTACTGCCCTCATTGGATTGAAACAACTCAATAGTGAGGTTCGGGAGATATGGGACATCGACAAAGAATTCAAGTGCACATTCATATTGATTCCTCTCATGCTTCATGCTATCCAGATGCACAACTTGATCATTCAAGAACCAGTCCCCCCTTTCATCCATGTATATGCCATTTCCACTATCATGTATAGCTAATAATTCAGCCATTGATTCAAGCATAAAACCATGGGCATATTCATCAACACCTTCCTCAATATCAATACTATATTTAGGGTTGTTAACATGATCAATGACGTCTTCTTCTTTGAATTCTGCAACATGTGATCAACTCTCTTGTTTAGTTAACAAAAAATCCACACTGCACCTTTGGTAATCATCAAATATATTTTGTTTTTTCACTTGTGAGTGAATGACAACACAAACACTTGTATCACTATGTCCCTCATGTGATCGGGGAGCTACTAAATCTAGGTTAGTGTCTTTGAGGATGGAATTAAAAACATTGACATCAATCTGACCTTCATTTCTTGCTGCCTCATTTGCATTATCTCCAATATCCTTACAAGAGGTATTTGTCAAGAAATCATCAAAATTTGCAACAAATAATGGATTACTCCTACACCAGTAAAGATCGCCATTTTTCATCTCACACATTGGTGAAGGTTCATAATATAGGGGATTCTACCATACCCTCATTGTTGCAATATTCATCGTTGCCTTCTTGGTATGTGGATCATAATCTTCAATGCATTGAAAGTCATTGTAATCCCTTGTAGAGCAAAAAGAAAAACTCTCAGAGTCATCTTCATCATCTATATTCAAAATTATGGATCCACATTTTGAGAACTCTTCACATGAAGAAAATTGTTCATCCCCAAGAAAATGCACCCTTTCAAGGCTATCAACATATCTTCTACTTGAGGCCAGATATTCCATCTTCATTTCATAGGATGAGTTATAATCAACATAGGATCGATCTAACTCAATTTCATCACCATGGCCATTGGTTTGGGCACCATTGTCTCTAATAAAACCAAGATGTGGTACTTCCCTTTGCACCCCTTGTATTTTATCACAATCCATGACATCCCAAGGATGGAGATCATGCACCATTTCTTTATTTATCTTCATATTGTGTATCTTTATCTATGTTACTTGTGAAAAAACAACAGTCATCAACCAACTATTCATGTTCGGATACACTCTCTTGTCCTAATTGTACAAGCTCTTGATCCTCCTCATTATAGAAACCATTGGTAACATTCTGATGTGACATTTGTCTTGTATATTCATTCTTAGCTTCCTCAACAACCCTTATCTATACAATCACTTGGATCAAGGTGTGAGGCTTCAATTCCTCTAGTAAAGTACTCAGTCTATATTGATATACTTCACAAAACAAATCAATGCATATTGGAATATTTGGTCTGACATTTTCAAGTATTTTTAACAAGGCATCCATAAATCTATAGAACAAGGTTCACCTTCATACCTTCTCATCTCATACAATATTTTAATTGCAATTACTTGATCAACTTTACTATGATCATGCACATACTTCCTTTCAGGCTCATTAGGATCCTCATATTGTGTCAATGAAGAACTTGGAACAACATAATCTTATCCTCCTCACATAATTCTCTATTGAGTGATCCATTGATTGTACTAGCATGAGCAAGCAAGCATCCCTTCATCATTGAATATTTCAAATTATTCCCAATGTCTATAGCAATGTGATATGCTTGATGCAATGTTGTAGGCTCTTTATTTCTTAACAAATAGCTCATCTTCTTGTCGAATGCACCCAAGTATACCACTAAGCATTCAACATAATTTGGTCTAATGCTTGTAGGGATATCTCTTATTACTTTTGATAATCTAAGATTAAAAGAAGGGACCAACTCATTTTCTTTTTTCTCCATGTCCATAAATTTTTGCCTAATTAGGATTGGATCAATCCTTTCTCCAAACTGTTCCATGAATACTAGTTTAAAATCATTCCATGAATGTATGGAAGATGTCGATAGGTAAGAGAGTCAATCTCTTGCATCTCCCTTTAGAGACTGAACAAACAGTTTCATAACTACATCTTCAAAGACTACTTCATAATCTCCTATCACATCAACAAACTCTTGCAGATGTTGACTTACTAATTCGGTCTATTCACCTCTAAATTTTGGTATCTTATCTCTAATCTTGTGTGGTATAGTATTTGGATAGCCAAAAATGTTATTGAAATCTAGAGCATTGTACCTTTCACTATTAAAACCTCCCTAATGTGACAGGGGGTACCCATTGTTTAAATCTTTATCGGAAGGCATAATTTGGAAAGACATCTTGTCGTACCTTTGTAAGCCTTATCAGATTTTGCATAAAGGAAATTTAAATCCCTTTCACAAGTAAGATATCAAGCCTTTACACCACAAGCTTTCTGTTTAATTTGCTTAGGATCTAAAATACAACATATTCCTTTCATAATAATCCTTAATTTCACATTTTACTTGTAGAAACATGCAAGATCTCCACTAAGCTTCCCCTAACTAGTGCCATTTCAATTAATTGGGAAACATTTACATCCTAAATCCAAAAGAATTATCACAATTTTCTTACAAATATGATCAAATTTTCTTCAATACTATGAAAATACCTAGCCCCTTTTGCAGTAGTCTCCTAGCTTTTATCTTTAAGCTTGTGGATTTGGAGTTTTAACATATTCTTTATCAGGTTCTTTAGTCAAAGTCACCACCTCCTATTATGGAGGAACAAACTTCAAATGAGATGAATTTTCTTCACAAATAAAACATGTTCTAGGTTTGCCTCCGCAATAGAGTCACTTTCAGACCCTTCAAACTTTGCTGCAATCAAATCCTTGACTAGGATCAAGAATTCTTCAAGGTGTGAACAAAATGCTCATAATACTTACACCACTTGACTCTATTATACAGGGATCTACGTCTGGAGAGTGCAATTATTCCCCAACAAAGTCACCATTATGTTGGTGGTTTTTCCAATACACCCTAGGAATACTCTAAAAGGTATCCAATCTCTATAACCAAGAATCCTTAAGATGAATGGCCAACTCGACAGGTAAAGGTTTTCAATCTTATGTCCCAACTCTTTAGGCTCTGTGGGACTAGGGAGGGTATTTCCCAATTGTGTTCATACTAATTAATAGAGAACACTTCTTCATAGATAAATTCATGCTAAGTGAAAACAAGCATTACTCATCAAAGGTTTGGCTGACCTTTACACAAATAACCATTCATTTGCTAGGAACGAGGGTGTATTTTAGACTTACATCTAAAAATTGATAGATTTTGAATAAGTATTGTTCTTATTTTTAATCTATGGCTAGGCATTCCACTAATTCATTAGATTACATGAATTCTTGACAACTAGGCTAGTAATGTTGGTATATGGCTTCGAGTGTTGTCATTGATGGCAACCTAAGTCATGCATCCGATCTACAGTCTAATTTTGGTTTATACCAGTAGAACAAACTAAAGAACATGGCATCTGGTTAAAGGCATGAATGTAGATCTGATTACCTCACCAGACTGGTATTTTGGGTTGTGGATCTCAGAGAAAGGTTTTTTGATGTTTTTAATACCTTACTCAAGGATAATCTCGATGCACATTCATTGGTGTACGTTCTAGGAGATCTGACACACTAATCTTTTGGTTATTTGTGCTTGAAGGCTGACTTGTTGAATATAGTAATTGTGGATGTATAAGGAGAAATTAATTAAATGTTTATGTGTTTGAATATGTTTATTTGGGTCCCTACTATATTTTGGCCAACTATGGTTGGTACGCATAAAGATTTAATTAAGGATCTAGCCGACAGTTGAAAAGAACTTTAAGGTTTATGAAGCCGACATAAGAATGATTAAATCCTTGATAGCAGATATATATATGAGATCGGTTTTATCATTTTAGATATGCGAATAAGTGTGGAAGTGTGTGAATGTGTGTATGATGCAAAAATTAGAAGAGTAGTGATGCGAATTATGGATTTGTGATGCGAATTAAAGAGCAGAGCAGAGAGCATAATTAGTTTGCAAATTCAAAATCTGATCCATGAGCTCAACCAAAACTATAATCTGGCATAAATAGATGCTACTAATTTAGTTCAACCTTCAAATGGTTTTAATCTAAACTTTTGTAAGGCAGTGAGCCTTCCTTTTTGAGCAGTGTGCTCTAGGAAGTGTGCCTGAATGCAAGTGCATTCTCTTTTGTAAACACTTATATTTGAGTACTCAAATTGTGGATTAACCTCCATCATGGTTTTTCCCCTAATAGGGTTTCCACACAAAAATCCTTGTGTTATGGTGTTGTGGATGATTACTTTATGTGTTTGCATCTTTCCTTTGGTTTAATGTTGAAATGGTTTTAATATTAGATAAATGAAGTTAATATTTGCAAAACACTGATTCACCCCCCTCTCAGTGTTCCCTTGAGTCCAACAATTGGTATCATAGCCTAGTTCCTTTGAAGAAGTTTAGCAACTTGAGGCAGATCTTGGAATGTAATGGACTCTGATGGTCTTCAACAATAGCTTTTGGTGGCACTTGATGATCTTGATCAGTCTAAAGAAGAAGTCAGGGAATTGAGAGAAAATATTAAAGATGTTGAGAAATTCATTCAAACATTGAAGGATCAGATTGTTAAATCCAGGGAGAAGAGAAAGGATCTCTATGATCAGATACAATAGAAGGAGAACAAAAATATGGATGATGCTCACCTAAATCAAACCCTGAAGGAAATAACAAAAGAATGTGAAAAGCTTTCCAAAGACAATGCTACTCTAAAACATGGAATGGAATCCATGGTGATGAAGATGACTAAAGAGATTGAAGAAAGGAAGAAGAATGAGGAGAACCTTGTTCAGTCATTAAAAGAGAAATCAAATGAATGCAGAAGAATAAATGGAGAATTCACTCAGTTGGAAAGTGAATTGCAACAATCCAGAAACAATGAAGAATAACTTGGTAAACAAACTGTTACTCTCAAAAATGATATTATCACTATAAATGAATACAAGGAAAAGTTTAACATCAATTCAGTGAAGTTTGATGAGCTGACTCAAGGACAAAAGAGTGGAAATGATAAGAGAGGTCTTGGATATGAAAAAGGAGAAAGTTCCAAATCTGGACAAAAGAATTTCAGACAAAGTAACCAGATGAACAAAGGTGGAAGGTATCCGATAAGACAACCTAATACTCAAAAGTTTAATGGATATTGTTTTTCTTGCAATAAATTTGGTCATATGGCTACTTAGTGTAGAAATATGAAATCAAGAGATTCATCATTTTTTGGTCAGTGTTTCGATTGCAAAAAGTTTGGTCATAAATCAATTGAATGCAGAAATGTGTCTGTTAACATAAGGAATGTTGAATGTTATGCTTGTGGAAAATTTGGACATATTGCTAATCAATGTAGATCAAGAAGAAACCATTGGAATGATTGGTCTGGACAAGGAAATACTGTTAGCTACAATTGCAACAAATATGGTCACATTGCAAGATTTTGTAGAAACAAAAATATGGGTAGGAGAGATCCGGTATACAAAGGTAGAAATATACAAAAAGATGAAAAAGGGAAAGGAAAAGTGATTGCGGATGAAATTTGAGATCAGATGAAGAAGACATGGGTTAGGAAGAACGAGTCTCATGCTGGAAATGGTTCTACACTGGAACCTGCTTCCGGTAATTCATCTGGTAATTGATCTTAGGCCACTGGCCTAGGGGGAGTTTTTCAAGAAGATCTTTTCTACCCCTGTTCATAGCTACCAGAACACAAAAAGTTGTCAAAAAGGTGTGTTAATGATCTACAGAGGTTTTGGAAAAATTTCACAAGGAAATTTAGAGAATCATAAGTTTGTGGAAGAATTTTTCTCTCACTGTCTGAAGAAATAGAGCATCTGAAAAACCTAGGGAAAACACATTTATTGCAAGTGTGCAAGCTATAAAAGGCAAGTTGTAACTCTCATTTATTACTTTGCATCAAAGAATGGAAGAAGGAGAGCATTTGGTAGCAGAATTTCAAAGCAGTAAAGATAATTTGTCGGCAAACTTCAAAATCTATCAAGTATTTCAATTGCTTTCAAAATTTTCATATAATTTGGTGTGCGGTTGTTAACCCTAAGTGCGAAATAAAAATGGAACAAATCAAAGGGTCGACCATTCTAGATAAATATAACAGTGCAAAGATTAGGTCCATGAGAAATTTGTTGTTGCCTGATGAATTGAAGAGGTTGAATGAAGCAAAACACAAGAATTTGGATATTTGGAATGAGTTTCCCCATTTATAGAATGCATAATTTGTTAAATTCATCTTGAGAAGATTGCACAGTGACACCTTGGTTATGGACAAACCCTACATCATTTTGAAGGATGTAATTGAGAATTTGACTAGATTATGCAAAGTCGAAGACATATAGAGGAAGAAATCCATCCAGAACAAAGAAGTTGAAACCCTAACCGAAATAATTGGAGATTAGAGGGCATTAATAATTTTTACGATCAAGAATCCTATTACAAATTACATTGCGCACAAAATATCATATAAAATATTTTGCAAAAATTGAGGAGCAACATCGGCTAGCACAATTTACATCTCTCACAAAATGATAATTGAAGGTTAAGACTTTGACCTGTGCTGATTAATAAAGGATTAGCTAATGGAGAATGTGCAGTTAACCAAAGAGGCAGGCTACCCTTTCAGGTTCGGTACACTGGTCATATGTTTAGTGATGTACTTCTTGAATTGTTTGCCTAAGATCAACAATGTGATGTGGAAAGAAAATGAACCAGTATGCAAGCAAATCTACTCATTTTTCAAGAATTTGGTCAATTGTGATGAAGAATTTGGAAAGTTCATTGAGAATTTGCTAGGGATGTTTGGTTCAGTAGGTTTTTCTCTTCCAGAAAGGACACTTGAATTTGGTTCCTCTTCCAGTAGCATGGAGAAAAAGAAGAAAAGGGAAAAAGAAACTGTTGAGTACAACCCTTCGGAATGCAAGATTCCTAGAACTCAAGAAAAAGGAAAGGAACAGGAAATTGTTGATATACTGGATGAAGAATCCGATAATGAAATTAAGGACCCATAGAGAAATGAATTGGAAAAGGAAATGTCAGAGGCTAATGAAGAAGAAGATGACCTAACCAAGGAGAAACTACAACTTATTCAGGAGGAAGGTGGAATGCAAAAAATAGCTAAGTTATGGTCTGTCAGACCATCATATGATCAAGATATGATTCTAAGTGTACTAAATGCTCATGTTGAGCACTACAAAATCAAATTGGAAAGTTTGTAGAACATTCTACTTGAAGAAATGATTGAATACAGTAAAGAAACAATGAACTCTGAGTTTCAAGACAAAGAAGAAGGTGAAGTTATCTCTCATTTGAAGGAGAAATTCAGGCTATCTCCTACTAAATTGAAAAAGAAGATGAATGAGTTGAGGCAATGCATTAGTGCAACTAATAACATCTACAAATATTGCATTTGTTGGCCTCATGCAGTTGGAAAATACAAAGAGAAATTGGAGCAGATTGAAACAAAGTTGAATGGGATTGGAAAAAGCTTTGATATGTTTTAGGATCAAGACAGTACAATCAAGAAAAAGATTTGAGATCTACAGTCTGAACACACAAAAGTTCAATTCAACAAGAACACACTTGCAGATACTTTTTAGAAATTGAAAGATCTAACTGAATGCAGATTGGAATAGATGGTTGAGATACTAAGGAAAGGTGAAAAACTAGAAGAAGCAATTACAATACCGAAATCCCTCACTACGATTGTCAACAAGAAATCTAAGAATAACAATATGATATTAATCATTGGACGGATGCTTGGAAGAAGTTCCTTTTGGAAATGAAGGAAAATCATAAGATAATTTTATAACTCCTTTCCAAAATCTTTGAATCAGTTTTGTTCTAAAATTTTGAACACGTGTTTTGTCATTGAATCATTGGCATATGGTCTCTATGCTTTGTCATTGATGTCAAAGGGGGAGAGAGTGCAATGAAAATTGCCTTATAAGTCTTAGGGGGAGCTATGTTATGAAATTTTTGAAGCGTAGGGGAGAGAGAGCAGTAAATTTTTGCAACATACTCATAATGATTCTGACACTTATTTATTTTTCACTAAGTGTTGCCATCAATGCCAAAGGGGGAGATTGTTGGTATATGGCTTCTAGTGTTGTCATTGATGGCAACCTAAGTCATGCATCCGGTCTACAGTCTAGTTTTGGTTTATACCAACAGAACAGAGTAAAGAATAGGGCATCCGATTAAAGGCATGAATGTCGATTTGATTACCTCACCGGACTGGTATTTTGGGTTGTGGATCTCATAGAAAGGTTTGTTGATGTTTTTAGTACCTTACTCAAGGAGTATCTTGATGCACATTCACTAGTGTACGTTCTAGGAGATCTAATACACTAATCTTTTGGTTATTTGTGCTTGAAGGCTGACTTGTTGAATATAGTGATTACGAATGTGTAAGGAGAAATTGAATTTTTTTTTTTTTTTGTGTTCGAATATGTTTATTTGGGTCCCTACTATGTTTTGGCCGGCTATGGTTGGTACGCATAAAGATTTAATCAAGGATCTAGCCGAAAGTTGAAAAGAACTTTAAGTTTTATGAAGTCGACATAAGAATGATTAAATCCTTGATAACAAATATATATATGAGATCAGTTTTATCATTTTAGATATGCAAATAAGTGTGGAAGTGTGTGAATGTGTGTATGATGCAAAAATCAGAAGAGTAGTGATGCAAATTATGGATTTGTGATGTGAATTGAAGAGAAAAGCAAAGCAGAGAAGAGAGCATCATCAATTTGCAGATTTAGAATTTGATCCATGAGCTCAACCAGAACTATAATTTGGCATAAATAGATGCTATGAATTTAGTTCAACCTTCAGATGGTTTTAATCTAAACTTTTGTAAGGCAGTGAGCCTTCCTTTTTTAGCAGTGTTCTCTAGGCAATGTGCCTGAATGCAAGTGCATTCTCTTTTGTAAACACTTATATTTGAGTACTTAAATTGTGGATTAACCTCCATTATGGTTTTTCCCCTAACAAGGTTTCCACACAAAAATCCTTGAATTATGGTGTTGTGGATGATTACTTTATGTGTTTACATCTTTCCTTTGGTTAATATTGAAATGGTTTTAATATCAGAGAAATGACGTTAAGATTTGCAGAACACTGATTCACCCCCCCATCTTAGTCTTCCCTTGAGTCTGAAAAGTGCCTCATCAATTGGGTAAATGGAGTCAAATATGAAATACTCAGTAATACACAAATCGTTTAACCCTGAAATAGATGGACTATCTTCATAATGCCTTACATTATAAAAACTCACAATATCTAAAGCACTACTTCTTACACAAATCATATGCAAGTTCTTACAGACCTACAACTCTCTTCAAGTATTTAATTAACTCTTTGAGTTAAAACATATAACAAAGTAATACACTCAATTAAAACACCGAAGAAAAATGAAAAGATACTTGATATTTTCATTCATAATCTGCAACAACTGTATATAGGAGAGTACATACTTTAATTTTGTAGATTTGTTTCGATATTTGTAATTTATGTAAAAATATTTAAGACTACTACATACAAAACCCACACCCAACATAATTAACTAGCAAATTCATCAGGAATTCTACATTATATTTGTTCACTTTACTTGCATCCTATCTAGACCATTCCAGACTCAAAATTCTGACCTCTATAATGAGCCTTGAAATCTCTTTTATAGCATAAGAGAGCAACAAGCATCAAGCTCATTACAATTACATTTCATAATATTTCAAAATTAATTTCATTTCATTTTGGCCGATTCCCAAACCATTACATTAAATAATTCTTTTACCACGGGAGAACCAAAAAGGAAAAAAGAGGACCAAGTGATTAGTCGAAGAAGCACACGCGAGCCTTCCAAAAGGCGTCATCACCAAAATTGACATGTTAACCAACACCAGGGAAAATTTCCATCATTAATAACGATGCAGACCATTGAACTAGCAAGAGGAGAGCTAAGTCACCATAAAACCCAAAAAACAAGAACCACATAACAAGAGAAATGGATGTTACCCACCTTATCAGCAACTAAGTAGACATTCCCACCTAGTTTCTTAACAGAAATCAAAGTTGCAACAATCACCTTATCGTCTGAGTCATCATAAGGCACAAGAGAAATACGGAAATGGCCAGGAATAGGGATGACTCCCCCTTCCTCACTTGGAGAAGTATCAAAAATCACCACAGGCATAGAAGGTTTCCCTGAATGGACCGCCAGACCCTTACTCAACTTATTCGATTATTTCACAGATTAAGGCCCCTTCCCTTTAAACTTGACCAATTCTTCTGAAATGGTCCTATTTCTCAGACTGTAAGTACTCTTGACAACAATATTCTTGCTCTTCCTACATACACTCCTCCTTTCTTTCAGGAAGGTTGATATCTCTTCCAGAAGGGTTTTAGCCTCAGACATATATGTCAATGGCTCTTACATTTTCAACTTTCTAGACCTTTGGACTGGTGTAGAAGGAGTACTTGGTTCACTCATTTTCTCTGAGGACTAATACCAACCACATCCAATCTTGCAAGAAGCAACACTAGCCTAAACCTCTAGAGAATCCCCACTCATAGAAGTACAAAACCCAAATAATCTAGACAAGACAATGTAGAGAACAATTGAGCTATTAGTATAGATAAATGGAATGCGTGCATGAACACTTACATACCAGTGGGCGTTGTATCACCACCTTGGTGAAAATTTCATCAACACCCAAACCTCTCTTCTCCAGTACTTGCATCAATTATTACAGTGCTTTGATGACCACAAATAATCACATAAACAATAGGAAATCCTCATTAAATAGAGGAATTAGAGGTAAACTGCATTAAATGGTATCCCTGGTTTGCTCGAGAGAGTAGGAAAATCAATTGTTGTATGTCGAATGCTGGTCGTCGATCTTTCAAGATTTAAAACTCAATCAATGAGGCCCATTAAGGATTGCCACTTGCTTTCTTGTTCGTACTTAGAAACAATGATGCAATGCTTTAAAATAGCCATGTGTTCCCCAATACACAAATCCGATCATGATCAGCTTGCAAGTTGTCGATCTTGATAACGAGAAGATGATAGTCAAAAATTCCAAACCGCATCGCTCATCGCTCGTTACTTGTTCATATTCCAATAGGTGAGCACATTTCACACAAATTTTTAAAATACAATAAGAGGATGCCAAAATTTAAACATGTACCCAAATTCAATACCGAAGTTCAAAAAAAATGCATACAAAGTAAATAGCTATAGTTCAAACACACAGGTCCAACAAACAATTAGTGGATGCCAAATTGAAACACACTAAACAAACAAAGTTGAAAATCACTTCAAACAATAAATTAATTTATTTTAAAGCTCAACCACAAGGACCATACAAATGATAAATACAAACAAAGTGAATGTCAAAGTGCTAAAGATAAAACATGTAAAGTAAATATGAAAATATATCAAAAATATGATTCAATGCCAAAATTTGCATCCATGCTTCAATAAACAATAATTAAACCAATGGTCAAACACACACTTCAAAAATAGAAGATTCTAAAGTGCACAAAACAAACAAGTTCAATGAAAGTTACTTCAAACAAATGATTAATGTATGTCGAAGCTCAAACACACACTTCATATAAACAATAAATGCAAATAAGGTGAATGTCAGTGCCAAAGTTTATACATGCAAAGTAAATGTAAAAATGGATCAAATATGTCAATACATAAATTCAAAACCATGCTTCAATAAACAATACGCAAATTAATGTTCAAGCACACACTTCACAGCTAGTGGGTGTTTAAACACACTAAACAAACAAGTTTCAAAGTCATTTCAAACAAACAATTAACGTATGCCAAAGCTCAAACACACACTTCATATAAACAATAAAAGTAAACAAATTGCATACAAAAGTGCCAAAGTAAATTTCAATGAATCAAATATAATTCAATGCCAAAATTCAAAACCACTACAATAAACAATAAGTAAATCAATGTTCAAGCACACACCACACACAAACAATTAAAGAATTCTCAAACATAAACATAAACATAAAATGAATTTGAAAGATTAAATATACACATGCCACACAATTAGTTCAACCACACATTAAGTAAACATTGAAGTTCAACATACACAAAGTAAATACCAAAGTTTAAATAAACTTCACACAAAAATAATTCAACCGTGCATGAAATAAACACAACAAACACACACAATGCGAATGTGAAATTTTGAAACACACTTCACACAAAGTTTGTTGAAACACATACTTTACACATATACAAAGTAAATACACCAAAGTTCAAACATTGTGAAGTGTGTGAAAATAAAGTGAGCCAAAGTTGGAACACTCTTCAAAGTGACAATCAAAATTCAAACACACCCACTCATCCATACAAACTAACAAACAATAAGAGGATCAAATATAAGTGAGAGATAAAATAATTCAAACACATTCCCTCTCTGTCTCTCACACACATGCGCGCACATAATGAATGCTAAAAAATAATATAAGGGAATGCCAAAGATCACCCCCACACATTTCACACAATTTTTTAAAATATAATAAGAGGATGGAAAAATTCAAAAAGGTACACAAATTGAATGCCACAAGTCAAAAAATAAATGCATACAAAGTAAATAACTATAATTCAAACACTCTTCCAACAAACAACTAGTGGATGCCAAATTAAAACACACTAAACAAACAAAGTTGAAAATCACTTCAAACAAAGAGTTAATTTATGTTAAAACTCAAGCACAAAATCATATAAATGATAAATGAAAAAAAAGTGAATGTCAAAGTGCTAAAGTTCAAACATGTAAAGTATGTTGGCAAAACAAGGATAGACAACTGAGAGGGGGGGGCGCGGTGAATCAGTTGTCACAGAATTTAAAACTTATTTAAACTTATCAACGTTTAATATCATATCTGATAAATAATAGTGAAATCATGAATCAACAATGCATCAGAAACACACATAACACCAAGATTTTTTGTGTGGAAACCCTGTTAGGGGAAAAACCACAGCGGAGGTTAATCCACAAGTTATACCTTGTTAAAATTATAAGAGAAATGAATAATGGGAATGCACATGCATTCAAACACACTGCCTAGAGCTCACTACTCAAAATGGAAGGCTCACTGCCTTACATAAAACTTTTTGATTAAATCCATCTGAAGAGATTGAGCTGAGAAATTAGCTTCTTCAAAAGCTTGATTACAGTTCTGGTTAGGCACAAAAACACTTCTTCACACTTTGCTCAAATTCCTTCATAATTTGCTCTGCAATTGAATGATGTAATCTTTATTCACACATATCACTTGCACAGTTCGCATACACATCACACAAATGAAGAGAATAATCGCTCTTATATATCCGCTTCATGAATTTACATCAACAACTTTGTCGGCCAAAATAAAGAATAGATAAATACAAACTATCGGCCCAATTCATGAACAAATCTTAATGCGCACCAACCGGATTTAATCAAAATATAATGAAGACCTAAAACAACATCCTCAAGTACACAAAAAAAAAAAAAATTTAATCCACGAGGATCTGCAATACGCTACAACCACCATGTCAGCCAAGAACATGAAAACCCGAACATGCAAAGGAAAAATCTTTGATCACGAGCACACCAATCAACACAGATGTGCAACAAAGATAGAGCATGATCTAGACACATAAAAAAATGTCGGAGCATACACAACAATTAAAATTACTAGAATTACATTCACTTATTCCAGAAACACCAGCTATAGTGACAAAATGATTGTAGGAACACAAAAACTCACAACTTGCTCAATTCTTGATGCACACCTCTGAAACTTCTAGAGGATGAACTAGATGAGCTTATAAATAAAACCTTTAATGCACAACATCTGAATATCAAGATACTAAACTTTCCACCATTCTAAACTTCACAGCTTCATAGACTACCTCCAACATATTTATTATAATTTTCTCAATATCCTCGACATATACAGCCTTCAAGACACCAATGCTAATAGTGTTGACATCACTGACAACCACATATCAACAATACAACCACAACATTCAAAAATATCCCCCTTTGGCATTGATGGCAACACATGATGTGAAAAATACCATTAGCACAACTAGCTCTTCTCCAACAGTCTCCCCCTTAGATATTGCACTCTTCTCCCTTCTTTTTAGCACTTCTAGTATTACTCTTCTCCCCACGGTTTTTCACATTGTTCTTCTCCCCCTTTGACATCAATGGAAAAGGTACACAAGCTCTAAACTACATATCTAAATAATCTAACTACTCCCCCTGAGTAGCAACCACCATAACATCAATCTGAAACAAGATATGACTGTAAATGCACTAATTGATGCAAATACTTGCATCTTAGTTCTGATTAGGAGGGGAAATCACCCCTAATTTCCCTCTGAGATACTCAAAAGTATCCTTAGGCAATGTCTTGGTAAAGATGTCTGCAATTTTTTCCTTAGTAGGTACATACTCCAGTTTGACTTCTTGATCACTCACTTTGTCTCTCAAAAAGTGATATTTGATAGATATATGTTTTGTCTTTGAATGCAAAACTAGATTATTAGAGATGTTTATGGCACTTGAATTATCACAAAATATAGCAATAGGTTCATCATACTCATTTTCGATGTCTCTCAACACTTGCTTCATCCATATTACTTGAGTACAATTGTTTGCAACAATAATATATTGTGCCTCAACAGTAGATAAGGAAATGGAATTCTTCTTTTTACTTAACCAAGACACCAACTTCTTCCCCAAGAAGAAGGCACCACCACTAGTACTTTTTTAGTCATCCACATCTCCTGCCCAATCTACATCAATAAAGGAATTCAAAGTAATATTATCATCTTTAGGATACCATAGGCCAAAATCAGCTGTCCCTTTCAAGTATCTGAAAATTCTCTTTACAATAGTCACATGTGATTCCTTCATATCAGCTTGATATCTAGCAACCATACATACAACATTCATGATATCTAGTCTGGTCTGAGTCAAATAAAGCAATCCATCGATCATTGACCTGTATCTTGTTTGATTTTCTTTTGGGGAATCGTCATTTTGTGTTAACTTGCATCCAATTACCATGGGTGTACCAACATGCTTTGAGTCTTCCATGCCAAAAAATTTCAGTAACTCTCTTACATATTTGGACTACGATATAAAGATTCCATCATCTAACTGAGTAATTTGTAGTCCCAAAAAGAATTTCAGCTCTCCAATCATTGACATCTCAAAATCACTTTTTAATTTCATCACCAAACTTCATACATAAGTCATCATCTCCTTCAAAAATGATGTCATCAACAAAGACTTCAATAATCCACTCTTTACCCCGATCCATCTTGAAATACAAATTACTGCCAGTAGTACTTTTGTTGAATCCAAGCTTCAACAAGTATTTATCCAGTCTAGCATACCAGGTTCTAGGGGCTTGTTTGAGTCCGTATAGTGCTTTCTTCAATCCACAAACCATATCTCCTTTATCAGTCAGTTGAAATTCATCCGGTTTCTCAATATACACCTCTTCTTCTAATTCACCATTTAGAAATTTTGACTTTACATCCATTTGATAGACTTTGTAGTTCTTAAAAGCAGCATAAGAAAGAAACAATCTTACAGCTTCAATTCTAGCAACAGGGTCAAAGGTTTCTTCAAAACCAATACCTTCCATCTGTGAGTACCCTTTACATACTAGTCTTGCTTTATTCCTGACCACCTCACCTTGTTCATTCAACTTATTCCGAAAGACCCATTTGGTTGCAATCACATTATTATCCTAAGGTCTGGGGACAAGAATCCATGTATCATTTTTCTCTATCTACATTAGTTCTTCCTTCATTGCTTCCATCCAATATTCATCTTTACATGCTTCATTGACATTATTGGGCTCAATCTTGGAAATCAGACAATTTAAACTATTCATTGCGGTGAAGGTTTTTCACTGGATTTCATTCCTGAGGTGGACGGTATTGGTGCATTGCTTAGATATTTGGTGGTGTGTGGGAGTCTTCGACCTTTGACCTATAGTGGAGGGTGCACCCTCTGCTAGTTTCTTGTCTATTTATTCTCATGTGGTAAGCGGGCTTGCATGCTTGCTCTTGACAGGTGATTTTTCAATATGATCCGTGGGGAATTATCCGATGTTAGACTTAACATGGACTTTTGTTTAGCGGTTGGTATGAAATCGTCGGTTCTTGAGTTGAAGATGTTTGATAACAAAACAAGGCTTTTGAAGGAGGACCCTATTTTCATAATTAGATTGGATTATTTATGAAGCCTTGGCATGCAGGCTTCGACCTTGCAGAGGAGCTTCCAAATTGAGTTTCAATTTGGGTTCGGCTCCCTAGGTTCCCGATTGAGTATTGGAGGGAAGATATTTTGCTCAAAGTGGCTTCGTTGTTGGGGAAACCGGTTGGTTCTTCTCAAAAAATATAGATTTAAAAGGTAATGAATTTTTCTCGTATTTTTGTTGAATTATATTTAAGTAAACCATTACTAGATTCTTTAGATATGTGTGCACGTTGTAGCTCTTGGGTGCAGTAGTTGGATTACGATACTTTACCCTTTTGATGTCATTTATGCCATGAGTATGGCCACTTGCAGCGAAGGTGCCCACGGTGTAGGCCAGTTGAATCTCAGACTTCTCAGCCAGCTCATGACCCTCCTAGGGTGGACAAAGGTAAGGAATCCGTTCTCAGTGAGGTGGCGGGTGCAGATGGGTTCACTCCAGTAAAAGCTTGTAACAAGAATCGGGGTCAAAAGAGGACCTTAAAGGAGAGGCAGGATGATAATACTTTTAACCAATTTAAAGTTCTAGATGATCTTAGCCAACAAGAAGTGAATCCAGGCCTGGTGAATCTGGATCAAAATACTTTGGGTTCCATGTAGGAAGGTATTCTTTCTAAGCCTACTCAGGCTATGTAGGATAATAGTGCTTTGCAAATGGATACTGATCTCCAAATGTTTGTCCAGGAGGTATCAAATCCTGTTAATGAAGGGTGTAATGGAGGTGGATGGATCTCCTCTTGCTCTAAAGGTTAGTTCTGCGGTTGTGAAAAATAACAAGTCTTCCTCATCTCTTTTGGGTCTCCATTAGATGGATCCTAGAAAGGGGTGTGGGGAGAAGTCTTCCAAGCTAGGTAGAAAAAAGGATATGGAAAAGATTAAATTAACAGGGGAAACTTTGGTGGAGTTGGGGTCTATCAAGACTCTGGATTCTCATTTCTCTAGCCCCTTGAATTGATTATTTTATCTTGGAATGTATGGGGCTTGAACAGTGGCCCTTGAAAATAAATTGTTCATGATTTGGTTTGAAAGCATTCTCCTAATGTCATTTTCTTGTAGGATACCAAGTTATCTATTGAGTGCATGCCTGTGTTAGTGCCTAGATTGTGGAGGAATGGTGAGTGTTAGTGCATTGGTGCTCAAGGGCCTGCTGGGGGTGTGGCTTGTTTATGGAACCCTTGGAAGATCCACCCTCTTTGGTGGTTGTCCTTCAAGTCTTCTATTTCTATGGTGGATTCCTATTATGAGTCAGGGGAGGTTGTTCTTCTCTCCAATATTTATGTGCCTACTGATCTCATAGGAAAACAACTTTTGTGGTCCCATATCCAGGTAGTTCGAAGCATAGTTTGTTAGAATCCAAGATCACCTGCATGCAATCACCTATCACATGCAAAAGACATGCAAAACCAACAAGATGTTCTGTAAACCTCAAAGTGTAAAATGCATTATGAGAATCTCAAATATTACAAAGAGATCAATCCTTATGAAGGAGATCAAGAAACCCTAAATAAAACCCTAGTGTGTACACTTAATAATTAATCAATTATTAATGTGCCTAAGTTTAGCTTAAGCAACTAGAGGAATAAGTGACTTAATTAATTAACTAGTATGATATAATTAATTAAGCATAATAACTTATTACTCTAACACCCCCCCTTAAGATGAACTTAGAAAGAAGCTAAAACACTAGAAGAAGATGCATGCAAGCAAAGATGGGTCCCGGCAACTAGGCCTGATCAGGTACCCATTTACAAATGCAAGAAAGAGGTAGAGGAGGAAAACCCAGTGGGACAAAACCCCCCTACAATGATATGACATGTTGCAAAGAAGCACTAGAAGAACACTGTAGAGTAACACTGGAACCACAATCTGGCAAGCAAGGAAAGATACTTCTATCTACAAGAAACCATATCGGAATCATCATAATGTGACAGCAAACCCAATGCCACGGAACACTCAAAAACTCCAAACGGGAACAACCCTGGAATCTATGAAGCAGCAGTCGATTATTAAATGATGTATCACTGAAAACAAAGTGCAAAGATGCAAGAGGCACTCTCCCAACTACCAAAATATCCAAGTAATCTCCAAAACACCCATCGGGCCAAATCTGGATTAATGAAAAACCTGGGATAGATATAGAAAAAAGTGAAAGGACAACAACATAAAGCTCCTCAATACCTTTCCAACACCACAAAGATAGCAAAAATCGGAGATCGTGGCAAAGAGTTATGAGCTCAAAAGCATAAAATAAACATCTGACTTCAACCAGAAATAAATGCAATAAAACAGGAAAATTCTGTAAAATAAACTACATCAAATGAAAGTACTCGGAACCAGCTTTCCGACGATATCTCGTTTGCCCGATTTCGATACCATATGCCCAAGTTATGCAAAAAAGAAAAAAACTGCTTCTTTAGAGAAAACTAGGGTTAGAAGGGGACAAACACTGCCGTACGGACGCTGACATCATGCTGATGTCAGCGGTTTATGAGTATAAAATTGACGGCCTGGAGGCTGTCGCCGCAAAAATTCGGCCCTCTGTGAAAAAAAATTTGGCCCCTGGATTCTGCATATGACCGCTGGAGGGGTTGTGTTTGGCCGGGTGTTGGGCGCGAGGGGCTGGTCCCCCATATGACCTGGTGGCTAGCACTGAAGAGGTCGGGGGCTGGGCGCATAGCGCCTGGTCCCCCATAGGACCACGCGTGTGCAGATGGAGCCCGCGGGGGCTATGGTGGCCGGCGGAGCTGGAGGGGGAGCCACCGACGCCGGTGGCGAAGCGGTGGCCACTTGGTGGCGGGCGGATTTGCACTGGGAGCGCCGCACGAAAACCAAAACATGGCCTTTTTTTTCCATTTTTTAAAATTTTCGTGCAGAAAACCACCTCAGAATGCGTGTTGGGGAGGCCGTACGGCCTCCCTGGTAAAAATTTTTTGCCTCCCAGATCAAGTTCACCAAAATCAACCAAACGACAGGCGTTCCTAGGGTTTTGAGGCGCTGCGAATGCAATGGCGACGTCCGTTTGAGCCCATAGTGTGCCGAAAAATCGGCTACCCCCAGATCTTGCATAAAAAATGTATGTGGAAACCCTTGCATTTGAAACTCACTGAGAAGCCATATCTTTAGATCACGAATAGGCAGCTGTAGGTCTGGAGCTCTGATACCGTGTTAGAATCCAAGATCACCTACATGCAATCACCTGTCACATGCAAAAGACATGCAAAACCAACAAGATGTTCTGTAAACCTCAAAGTGTAAAATGCATTATGAGAATCTCAAATATTACAAAGAGATCAATCCTTATGAAGGAGATCAAGAAACCCTAAAAGGGAAACCCTAAATAAAACCCTAGTGTGCACACTTAATAATTAATCAATTATTAATGTGCCTAAGTTTAGCTTAAGCAACTAGAGGAATAAGTGACTTAATTAATTAACCAGTATGATATAATTAATTAAGCGTAATAACTTATTACTCTAACAAAACATGTATCTTCAAGCAAAGGAGCGTCCACATCAACTAGTAAAGGAGCAAATAAAAGTGTATTCACCTTTTCTAAGAAGTAATTAAGGTTATGTCAAGAGATTTCTTTAAAGAATGTCACAACAAGCAACATAAATCAAGATCAAGTTATTGGAAAAATCAACATAGATGATCTTGATATTCATGTTAATCCCATCTTTGATCAAGATCCAATAGATTATTATGAAACATATGAAAATCCAATCTTTGATCATGATCCTACCCATGATCATGACATCCAAAACCTGATCTTTGATTAAGATTCCCTTATTGATCAAGAAATACAAGATGATCCCTTTCTCCTTATTTATCCCATCAATGACCATAAAATAAAAGATAAACCCATCCATACTGCAAAAACTTCCATTTTCCAAGATTAGACACTTGCCTCCCTTGAACAAATTAATAGTCAAACTAATGATATGGGTCCCACCATGTATGAAGATTCACAAGACAAGATTGATCGCATTGAGCATATCATTGATCATGATACCATAATTGCAAACAAGGAGAAAACACAATCATCTTATAAGTTGGATTCAACTACCTTCATATGGTTTGGCCTACTTGCAAAAGAGAAAATAGACCTCTCTACTAAGTCATGGTTTCTTAATGATGGACTTACATTTTATTTCAAAAGTGAAAAATATCCTATGGTAAATAAAATTTGTCAAAGCATGGGCTAAAATGGTAAATGGTTAGTCCTTCATGAACAAGGCATTCTATTATCAATATCATTGTATAAAAATGATGGATATCAAGATCTTGTCTATGCATCTCCAAGCAAGTAGTCTAATGGTGAAAACTCAAGGATAGTAGGAATAGTCTCATCGAATGAAAGCATCAAAATAGAGGTCATCCATAACTCTTCTAAGGATCCTTCTTCCACCCATATTTTACATACTTCCTCAATCTATACTACCAGCATACACTCACAACATCCTAAATCCCTTGATTGGAACCAACAACATCATCTATTATACAAAGTGCAAAATTGCCATGAAGCAAAAGATCATAATCAACTACCAAAGCCAAAGAAAATGCAAATTCCATATCAAATTAAAAATGAATCTAAAGGAAAAATGTATCCAAACATTAAGAAGAGAAAAACAATTAAATATTGGTCTCATAGCAAAGTAAATTGATGCACAATCAAAGTGAGTCATCAAAATAAATACATTACTCATATGTCACATATTACATACAATAGATGTGCACCAAATTCACAATTATCATGCAAAGATTCATAATGAAAAAAGAATGTTGGTCCCCATATTAAGCCTTATCTCAGATCCAAATCCAATTTTACCCCCCAATCCTAGTGTCACTCATACTAATCTAAATCTCAAATCCTTAAATCCAAAATCCATCAATCTGCACATCCAGCTCCAAAATCCCAGTTATCAAATCAAAAAATTAAATCCCAATATTTAACTCCAATATCTAAATCCATGCACCTTCACCCTAAATCCATTCCAAAACCTAGAATTCACTACATCCTTGTAGTAACACTCTACCATAAGAGTTATGATGGAACTTTATTAACATATATATACTTGGACAAGACCAACCCAACTATCAAAACACATCATCAAAATTATGAATTATATACTAGTGAAAAGATCCTAGCAAATAAACTCTATAAGAAAGGATACTATTAGAATATCATGATCGAAGCATCCAAACCAACTACATCAAATGTCCATGAATGTGATACCTAGAGTTCAATTTTATTTTTTACAAAATTAACATATATATATAATAGTAAAGATAAGTAATCCATCCAATGGTGAAAACCACTTCTTGTGTCCTTGGGTAAGTGTACTGTAGAAAAATGTATCCCTTTACATTTTCACACTTATTTGGGCCCTTCCTACTAAAATTGGGCTTCTTTATGCCTTATTTGGTCTTATTTTGCATCCACAAGCCTTATTTAATCCATCTTTCCGAGGATAATCCCGACACATATCAAATGACCAACCATAATTTAATATTTTTGGTTTGTATGGCCCAGAGTAAGTGATATGGGGCTCATACTCCACCTTGGGCATATGGGTCCCACCTAAGTTTCAAGGCCTAAACTTGAATTTGGCATAGAACATAACATTTCTTGAAATTTGTGTCCCAAGCTTAGCCTACTAGGACTCATACGCCCCAACTGGTGTATGAGTCCCACTTAGCTTGGACCTATTTTGAACTCAAATTCTTGGCAAGATTTTATTCTCCTAGATCTAATGTTTGCTTGTAGTGTTGTAATTTTGAGAAATTTGGCATAAACAAGTATAAATACAAGGTTATTTCACATATTTTCTCCTAGCAACTTTTATGAGCATTCTTATAAAAAAATTTGTGATCAAGAGCAATTCAAGAGCATTCAAGAGCTGATTATCAAGTGTTTTGGAGCTACTTTCAAGATTCAAGCATCATGTCAAAGCCATCATGCATCATGATTGTTTTTGAGCTAACATTTGTGACATAGATTATTATGGTTCAAGCAAGAATTCAAGTTAAGATCTATAACATACAATCAAGAGTCAAGATCTACATTTATGCTAACCATTACATACAAGATTACAAAATTTTGTTCAAAGGCTTGGTGAGTTGCAATATAACATATTTGTTCATTCATCATTCCTTCATTCTATTTCTATTCATTTCAAGGTTGATTACCAAAATGGGGTTTCACCAAGGCAAACCCTTATCCACTAACAAAACAACATTTTTCCCTCTCTTTGATGTGTTATTTTCAGATTTAGGTTGAATATCCATTGAAGAGAAAGTTTGGAGAAAGTTGTCAAAGTTGTCAAAGTATTCATATACATTGGAAGATCACAAAAAGTCATCTACAAGGTAGAATTCCTAGTTTCAAATTCAGAGATTTGACAGGAGAGAAGATACAAGAGAACATTAGAGGATATTAGAGTTTCAAATCAATCCTGATACTGGGAATAAATCACCACTTGTGGCGTATGAGTCCTAGTATACCAGATTTCAAGCATTTTCTATAGATCCTAGTTTAGCAATTCTAGATTCTGATTTCGGCTCGAAACCCTAAACTGGGACTAAATCGCCCCTACTAGCGTATGAGTGCTAGTGTGCATTAAAATTCAAATTTTCAGGAGTGCAAAACTTGTTCCAAGCTTCCTCATTTTCCAGGTGCCCCTCTATTCATTCTCAGTTCATTATTTTGATTTTCAGTTTCATATCTTAGGTTATATAGATAGATTTACACATTGCATTCATCCCTTTCTTTTGAAGCCTTTACTTGGTGGTGAAGCCCCCTTTTATCTTTAATCACACCCCTAGGACACCCTATTGTAGATTTCTTTTCCTAATTCCATCCTTAGATTTGAGATCTCTAGGGTTTCCTTTAATGAAACTTGAAGGAAATAGGTGGAAGAACCCTAATCCTCCTTTAGCTCAATCTCCCAAAAGATAGAGCATGATTTTCTTCATTTCAGTAAGTACCATTATGGAAACCCATTCATGGGTATCATGTGTAAATAAAATAGCTAAGTGAACTTTACAATTAGGGGAAATTTATTCGTCCATTCCACCAAACCTGTCTATTCTATCATGTCATTGCATAATACCCACCCGCCATATCCATTCATTCATACCACATTTTCCTTCCCTACCTATGTTGATATTAAGAAGGATTGGGGACACACACTTAAAGCATACTTTAGAAAACTCTTGGCATAGTTATCATTTGGCTACACACCATCTATCATCACTTCATAGCACTATCCAACCCATATTTTAGATAAAAAAAAAATTAGTCCTATGTGAGGTATTCCTTGAGTGTCTCCCCTTAAATCCATCCATAAAATCTATATCCTCTCCATCCCATCTAATCCATCAACCCTTCTATCCAAACCATGTTTATCCTTTTCTCTAGGCTTGGTTTATCCCTTGCCATTGGTTCCACCATCAAACTAAAAAATAAAATAAAAAAGTTCTCTTAACATATTCCAATCTATAGCATGTTTCCCAAAACACCTTATTCATGTTGAAGCCCTTAAATCCAAGCATACCCCACTTATAATTTTGTATCCATCCACAAACATCCATAATATTTCTTTCTTATCTTTCTACAAGTTATTTTTAATCTAAAATCAATCCAATCAATCATCATTGGAATATGTCTTTCCCAATCCTTGCATTGTTTTTGGGATGTGTCCTTCCCATATCAATAATGTTATCATCATCATCAAAACAATATATATCTCATAGCTTTAACAAGGGAAAAATATAATTCAATCCTCATCACCAATTCATCAAGCAATCCATCCAATCCCATCTTCCCATTTGCCCTTGGTTTCAACAAGTCATTAGATACCAACTTGTATTTTTTGCATGTTTTTACTTGGTTATTTATATGGGTTTTTATTTTTTTGTTTCCTATAGTCATAGTGTCCCATCCATCATAGTACCACATTCGCCCTCATCCTTCATATTACAACATGCTAATGACAATGTGTCTATTGGATCACTATATTAGTTTCACCTTTTTTTTTTGTGTGTCAGTCCATAAGCACATGGTGCATTGTCATTATGATCCCTTATATCATAGTTCATAATGTTAAGTGCTATAGAAAATAAAAGGTTTCTCCTTGCACATGAAGTTACTATGACAACATGTATTAATCATCATTTATTTATAATCCCAATCATATGTTAATTAGTTGTATTACATCCTTGTGAGATTTCATCATCCAATATGTACATCCATGCAATCTAGAATCCTATCATCCAATCATCTTAGCAACATCCATCAATATGACCAACTCTTATCCGTCATCAATTCTATATCCATGGCATGTACATCATCCCAACATGATTTCTCTCAAGTCATATTTTATCCTTTATGACAAATATTTTTAATATTCTTTGTCTTTTCAAGAGATCTCTTGTGCTCCATTTTGCTTAGCAGCTCTCTTGAGGGGGAATCACTTCTATCATAATCCCTAAGTGGCCAAGACAACTTGCCACCAAATATTCACTTCATCCCATCATAATTTTTAGTCTTCTTTGACATTATACCACTTTCATGGCATTGTATCAAAGAGGGAAAAAATGTAGACACTTAGAAATTTCCCTAATGTACCTACTCCCTATCACCTATTCAATTCATTCATCTAGTCCTAATCACCTAAACGCATCACCTAGGACAAATCCCCTTCACCTAAAGTCCATCAATTAATTAAATAATCCTATTATTTAATTAATCCCATTTTTCCAACTCATCTCATAATAAATCAATAAATAATTATTAGTTTCCACCTATTATCCATCTCACACATGGATAAAATAATTATATTAATAATTCTTATATTCCATCAACACATTCTAAGAATAAGGTCACCTAAGAACACTTGTACTTATGGTCCCATTATTCTCTCAACCCTAACCAAGAATATAGCCCTCCTAGATGCGCATGCCCCTTATTTACCTCATGTCACAACTACTTACTAAATTTAGTAAGTTCATCCTAGTCATTCACAATCTAACAACCTCTATCTCCACCCTCTATCCTCTCCTTGATCCTAAGGAAATCCTCTCAACCATCCTCCACCATTGATCTCATAATTAGATCTTGATTGTCCATTCCCCCTTCCAAAATTCTATAAATTCAAGCTCTATTTCCTTCATTCCAATCAATCATCACTTTATGCTAGGTACATGTTTTCAAAATCGGTATTTTCAAGCAAAGGGACATCCACATTTCAACTAGTCAAGGATAAAATCAAAAAATAATGGAGTCATGGGTAACATTTTGAGTTGATTTTTATGTTATTATGATGTTTTGATCTCTTTTGTGACCTCTATCTAGAGGTTTTTCTCGGTTTGAAATAGAAACTTGCATGGTTGTTGGTTTCTATTTTGTATTTCAAATCTTAGTCATTACAATAATGGTAGTGCATGACCAAGTGTTTTATTTGGACTTGGATTAGTGTACTTAAATTCACCAATACAATCAAAATATATGTTAAAATTATGTATCAAACACATTGACCTAAAGTGGTTAAAAATGAAAGGAGAAAAGTTCAAGGTATGCCCTTTTCTTCTCTATAGGTTATTGTCATACAATTGAAATAAGCCTATTGTGAGGAGGGTTGGCTCATTACATATAAGGAGGTTGAATATAGTCTTTTAGATTATTTTTTATGAATTAATATTTCTTTGAAAGGTTCAAAAATCTATTATTATTAATGATAAAGACTTTTAAATGTTTTGAAAAGAGATTTTTTAGAGAAGTGCACAAATTTTTAATTTCTATTTTGGACCACACATCCTGATAAGATCATCAATATAATCTTATTAAAGAATAATGATTAGATCTATTCATATGGATAATTATAGTAAATACAAGATGTCTATAAGATTCACACAACTTGAAAAAATAAAGTAATTATAATTATATTTGATTTTAGAGACTTCAAATAAAATTATGACAAGATTTTTCAAAATCAAAGTTTCAAATCCAATATCAAAATGAATGATAAGACTATACATAAGAGCTCCTATATTAATTATAAACAAAATAAAAATAAATAAAAATATTTCTTTTAAATAAATATAGGGTAAATTAATAAATAAATTCAATAATGGGCCTAGACTAATGAATTGAGATAGTAAAAGTATACAAACACACTTTTCAAAAAGAAATAAGATTTTTAATTACTTATATATCTATGTAGTAATGGAGTATTCTATTATAGATTGTGCTTAGTGTTGAACAATTCTAGAGACTAAGATGAGGGTGAACCAGTCTTATCAAAACTTAATCCCTTTTGGAACTTAACTCTTTCAGCACAAGACAACCTTATTTACCATATCAAGAAACCTTTAAGCAGAATAGTAACAAAGAATGATATAGCAATTTGAATCCTTAGCAACTTCAACACTTATTGAACAATGAAAGATATAAATTCTACTTCTAACCAAACCAATAACAATGAGAAATAGAGAACACACACGTGCACAAGGAGAACACTAAATTTACTTGGAAAACCCAATGAGGGAAAAACCACAGTGAGAGTTAACTCACAATAGAAGGCTTGATGTCAAAAATATTTGCAAGAAGGCTCACTACCTTAGAGCAAGATACAAAGGACTTGTTGAACTAAAGAAAACATGAATTCAAGACCAAGATACATGGACTTGATGAGATTCATTATCTTAGAACATGATACAATGTGATTTAGAGAGAATTACAATTATTGCCAACACAACACTCTATTGACTGAGGTGTTACAACACAATTAATCTTTCCTTTCACACACTTTAGCACTATCACTACTGGATATTCAATACAATTTGCACACACTTCTTTTCTCTTGTACACTACTCCACCCTATTGCATATAAAATGATCTTGCATTTATATCCATCACAACACTTCAAAACTTCAATTAGTTCAACCAAGAAAAGGATAAACAATGAAATTAGTTGATTGGCCACCAAAACATAATGCATTCCTATCCAAAAGATAGAGAGGACCAAAAACACTCTTTTCACTTCTTTCAATGTGATCCAAAACCATTTACACATAGGCACACATCAACCTAAGTTGGTATCAAGGAAACATGTGGATGAAACGTTGAAGCACATAACCAGTCAACCCATAAATATACTTATTATTGGAATAACATTATGTGGTCCGAATAAAGATAGGTCAGGATCCAAATCTATCACATCTTCCATTGTTGGTGCAGCCCCCAAGCACATGACATAAGCAAAGGAACAAGCTTTGTCAGCTAGATATCTATAAATAACCCAAAAAACCAACTTAAGACACAATGTGGCATAAAAATGACCAATTAGCAACATGTGGATCACATGGGGATGTTCCTTGAACATCCATAAACACTTCCATACACTTATTTCATACTATCATGCCACCAAAAACCACTACTAATCAAACATGATCATAAAACTGTATTCCAAAAACATAGAATGCTTAATAATGAGATATAACATTAACATATCAACTTGCAGACCACGTTAGAAAATGAGATTGGAACTAAGACATTTCATAAATGTTGAGATCATATTCACCAATCTATAGGAGCAGAGACATCAATGTGGAGAAATTCAGAGCATTTCCTAGACCAATCTAGACAACCAACAACACTACCAACCTTTAACGATTCACAAAGATCTCCTCAGAAACATAGGGGACTTGAAAAGATAGGAGTCCAACATCCACAAAACATCTACATTGAATACCAAACCGTAGGACAAAAGCATCAATAGTGGAGAGATACAAATCATTCTCCTGGACAAACTTCACTACATCTTTCTGAACCAAAAATACTTAAGCAACTTGTGGAGGCCTTTTTTTCCTTTTCACAATGAATACTTCGTGATAGGAAAATAAAGAGAGAGCATAAGACATACTATAAACCTTCAAAAAAATCTCTCCACTATTAGTCATGCTTCTAATCCTCATCTTAATGATTCTAATCCTTATATGAATATATCATTATAAATTACACTTTGTTGACAATAATAATGCATTACATGAACTTCAACAACTCTTTTTTGATAAGGCATGATATGCATTCATGAAATTCAACAACTATTCTTTCATAAGTCATGAAATTCATCATGAATTTTAGCCGAAAATTAATATAACAATGACAACTAATAGAAAGGACTAACACCTTTTCTTGTCAAGTGTTGTCATTACTGACAACCAACAATCAGTGTTGACAACAATGATCATAACTGCCAAAATAGTCTCCTTAATGTTGACATCAATGACAAAAAATTCCAACAATCTCCCCCTTTGGCATTGGTGACAACACACACTGCTCACTCTCCCCATTTGAAATCAAGGAGAAAGGGCCATATACCATTCAAAAAACAACAAGATATTCTTTTAGGAACAAAGGGAAACATATCTTCTATTGAAACAACAACACATACTCCCCCTTTGACTAGAAACGTGAATTCTTCGACCAGTAACAAATACACAACATCTTCAAAACTCCCCCTTTCTACCATCTCCCCTTGAGAGGTATCCCTCATCAATCCAAGAGTAAAGGATATGACATGAATTTATCCCCTTGGATAGATCCACCATTTATGAATCTAGTTAGAACAAGGAGAGGCAATAACCCCCGACTTCTACCACAGATACTCAAAAGTATCCTAAATGAAAGTTCCTTAGTGAAAATACTTGCAATCTGGTCCTTCATAGAAACAAAATCCATTCTAACTTCATGTTTTGCAACCTTCTCTCTCAGAAAGTGGCACCAAATTGAGATGTGTTTAGTTCTTGAGTGCATTATTGGATTCTTGGAAATGTTAATTGCACTTGTATTGTCACATAGTATAAGAATATGTTCATTATAAATTACCTTCACATCCTTCAAAGTTGTCTTCATCCAAAGCACCTAAGTACAACAAGATGGTGCAACAATATATTCTACTTTTATTGTGGACAAAGACACTAAATCCTTCTTTTTACTGAATCACGAGACCAATCTATCTCCCAGAAAGAATGCACTTCTTCTTGTACTTCTCCAGTCATCAATACAACCTACCCAATCAACATTAGTAAAGGCACTCAGAGAGAATTTTTTATCCTTTTGTACCATAGACATAATCTAGAGTGACCTTAAAGTATCTGAAGATTCTTTTCACAACTTTCTCAACCAAACATACCATTTACAAAGCAAACCTGACAACTACACCAACTCATGTAATTTGCAAGTACCCAAACACATGTTATGTAGAATAGATAGATATTGTAGCATACTGTTATTTAAAAAATATAACTATGTGGCTCACCAAATATTCTCATATAATAAGATATCATGCACTAGACATGCCCACAAATCTGTATGGACAAAACTTTGCTTTCGAAAGAAATTCAAAACATTCCAACAAGCCTTCAAAATTTCCTCACTATGCTAGTTCGGAACTTTGTCACTAATATATTTCACTTCAGTAGGTATAAAGACTTGAAATATTGGATATAATACCTTCACACATTAATTAAATTAGCTTTTGTACACAAGACAATCCTTTTTTATGGATAGGAATGGAAAAAAATACCTTGACTTCACCAAAGAGAGTACACCGTGAATGCCTTATTCTTCTGACACTCTATCTTTATGTGTGGTACACCAAATTGGAATGGAATCAATCAAAACAAGTGTACCAGCCTTCACACACCATCTACCTTCATGAGGATCTTCAATGAAGGTCCATTTATGCACAAAAAATGTGCACACTGACTGATTTGATTCAAATTATCTTTCATGCTTAAATCTTCAATACCTTTTTCTTTTCAGGGGGCAAAAATATTTTGAAAGTGAAATCTCCCCACTAAGATAATGCTTTATATCAATTTGTCTTAGAATCTTGTGCAGAGTGCACAAGTGTAGCATCATCCTTCTTCTCATGGTCTTTTATCCAAACCTTTTCATTTCCCTTATTTTGTTGATTATGGGATTCAACCTTTTTCTGAAGCCACTTCTATAGTAGTTTTCCTTATTTCCCATATTATTGCATTTACACAATGTTGTGCTTTAGAACACGATTATTTCTCTTCACCTTGGATTTGCACTCATCAACCTTGTGACCATAGTTGTTGGAAGCATAGCAATATCCATAGAAAAAGATAGTATTACTTCTTTGAGGCATGAATGACCTTCTACCCATGTTATTATTTTTTATTTGTCTAACTCTACAATCAATAGCCTTATGCCCAAAAATATTGCAAGAAAAATAGTAACCTTGAAAGGATTGATTGAACATAGAAGGAGCATGTTGTTTTGCAAATGGAGGACTTCTAAATTATTTTCTTTCAGTTAGGATTGGATCCTCTTTCTTTCTTGTCATTCCGATCGATCTTTGCATCTCTAGAGCCATTCTTTTTAGAGTCTTCAGTGTAATATTTT